>CAWYQG010000471.1:0-266000 GCA_963966155.1 Clivina fossor
ACAAAATTCATCTGGCCAACTAGATTCGTGTCAGATTTTTATAAGTTAACCTCTAATACTATCACAATTACAATATTTTTATATTTTACTTTTTATAAGAAGTTTTTTTTTGGTAGAAAATTTAATTTTAATCATGAATAAGTTTATGCGCCATTGTCAATTATGTATAAGTGACAAAAATGTATTGTTCAATATACTTGATCTGGATTCATATGGCAAACGTTTCGTAGATAAATTGAAAGCAATTATGCCAGAAATTGTAAGAATGAAATAATTTGTTTTGATTGTAATATACATTATTGTATTTGAATCTTTTACTTTCCTTATTTTAGGTAGATTGCAGGATCAAATTGCCGAATAGTATTTGTACAATTTGCGCTGTTCAGTTGAATGAAGCTTATAAATTTATAAAACAATGTTTCGATTCTCAAATAATATTAAAACAACATTTAAACGAAGAGCTTTGTCGATTGTGTGCTGGTTGTGATAATATAACATTTACTTTAACTACACTGGATTCGGATAATGTATTGTTATCATACAAATTGGAAACAATTGCATCGGAAATTGTAAGTAAAATACTAGCTTTAACCAGGTCCACGAAACGAAATTATATGCTTAGAAATTGATAAGTAATTATTTATTTATTGTCTCTTCCATAATATTTGAGAACAGACAAATTTAACTTAACCTAATTTAGAGTATTTCAAATTTTAATACGTTTGTTGGTTTTGTTTAATTAAAACTTATGTAAAATAAGTTTTAATTTGAATACATGCACATTTACAATAAAAATTACATAAAACTATTATTATTTGATTAGGTTTACTTATAATAAGTTTATTAATTATTATAATATGTTTTTGCTAAAATTTGTTTCTGCAAGAGTAGTTGGGAATAGCTATTATGAGAAAAAATATTGTTGTCTGTTTTCAGGCTCGTAAAAATTTCGTCTTGTATTTATAATCATTTGTTACTTCATAATCAAGTAACGTACGTATTCACACAGCTTGTAGTGGGATTTAGATCTCACAAATAATTCAAATATTAGTAAAATATCATAGGGACTAGGTGTTACTAGTAGACATATATTTCTTTATTAAGATCCCTTTAAACCGGTAATTTGTATTATATGTAATATATAATTTTAATTTATATTTTTAGTTGGAATGTACTGAGAAGTTATCGAATTGTATTTGCTCAGTTTGTTCTGTTCGATTAAATGAAACGTATAAATTTGTAGAAAAATGTTTTAAATCGCAAGAAATTTTAAAGCGATATGCAAAACAACAATTGCAAAATAGTAAAGTTATGGAAAACGAATTTAAAATTGAAAGCAAAATTAAAGAAGAGAATATTGATGAAGAATACATTAAACTAGATTTGGAAACTGACATAAACATTAAAGTTGAAGAAAGTTTAGAATCACAAAATAATACAAATGTTGATGCAGTTTGTATGAAAGAAGAAGCTATTACTGAAGATTACATGGAAGAAGTAGAATTGGAAACTGATACAAATATTAAATTTGAAGAAAGTTTGAAATCAGAATCTGTAGATTTACATTCAGAAATAATAATTAAGGAAGAATATTCGGATTTTGAGAATGAAATCGATATAAAACATTGGCAAGCTAGTAGAGATTCGAAGAAAAATAATATTTTCAGCTCGGAAGAAAATGATGAATCTGTAAAGACAAGAAATTCTCATAAAGGTACATTATGTGAGAAAACTTTTACTGATAGTGAACCTTATAAGTGCAAAATATGTAAAAAAGTACTTACTCGAAATAGATCTTTAAAAGCTCATATTCGTATACATACAAATGAGAGACCTTATAAATGCGAAATATGTGAGAAAACATTTACTCAAAGTGGAAATTTAAATAATCATATTCGTATACATACAAATGAGAGACCTTACAAATGCGAAATATGTGAGAAAACATTTACCCAAAGCGGAGATTTAAGAAGGCATATCCGTTCTCATACAAATGAGAGACCTTATAAATGCGAAATATGTGACAAAGCATTTACTCTCAGTGGGCATTTAAAAGAACATAATCGTATACATACAAATGAGAGACCTTATAAATGCGAAATATGTGACAAAGCATTTGCTCGAAGTGGACATTTAAAAAACCATATTCGTATACATACAAATGAGAAACCTTAGAAATGCTAAATATGTGAGAAAACTTTTACTACAAGTGGAGATTTAAGAAGACATATCCGTTCTCATACAAATGAGAGACGTTATAAATGCGAAATATGTGACAAAGCAATTACTCGAAGTGAACATTTAAAAAATCATATTCGTATACATACAGATGAGAGACCTTATAAATGCGAAATATGTGAGAAAACATTTACTCAAAGTGGATATTTAAGAAAACATATGTGTTCTTATACAAATCAGAAACCTTATAAATGCGAAAATGTGAACGAACTTTTAATCTAAATGGAAACTTAAGAAAACATGTGCGTTTTCATGCAAGGGAGTAACCTGATGAATGCGAAATAGAAAAATTTTACTCAGAGTAGAAATTAAAAAGAAACGTATTTCGTAATCGTAGTATAACGATTTAATTTTTGTAGTTCTT
This sequence comes from Clivina fossor, assembly GCA_963966155.1. Lineage (NCBI taxonomy): Eukaryota > Metazoa > Arthropoda > Insecta > Coleoptera > Carabidae > Clivina > Clivina fossor. The sequence continues at coordinate 2,603 of CAWYQG010000471.1, forward strand.
TTTTTTTATTAATGATTAATTTTTAAATATTTTTAAGCTTCATTCAGACTGCTATTTCGCTAGCGAAATCAATGTTATGTTAGATTTAGTGGTTTTGAACCAAACCACATGTAAGCTTATTTGAATACACTGCTCATCTGTGGATTTAGTTTCATTAGCAAATTTTGTTTCATCGTACTCAAAGTTTGACCTGGCCAAAGTTTCTTAACTAAAATTCACTTATGTTTTAAGAATGACCAATCAAAGAAAAAACAAAGAAGATGATGAATTTATTGTATATACTTGCAAAATTATATTTATATCCTTTACAATTCTAAATGTTGTATTTCGCATTCGTAGCTTTCAAATGTTTGTACTGTATAATTCTTTATAATTATAAATTTTTCTTCAGACCTATTTAACACAACGAACAACTTAAACTGTAAATAAAAATTGTACTGAAGATAACCAAAAACTTTTTGGAATGTATACAACGTAAACAGAAACGTCAAAAATAATTTTTAACAACATTTAAATTGTCATCATTGCGCAGGCGTAAGTGAAAATTAATCAAGACGTACAGGCAATGTAAATGGTTTAGTTTTTGCGCTGTGTTAAATCGTGAAACTAAAACTAAACCGTAAAACTGTTTTGGCATTCGGAATGCGGTTTTATTCTAAATATAATTTGCAAGTATCTTCTTTTACATGATTATTATTTTAAAGAAAATTTAAATGTTAAATCTTATTCAGACTGCCGTTTGAGTTTTACTTTATTTAATAATATGAATAAAATATTTTTTCTTCAAGCGTATCATAAGATCTATAGTAGGTAATAGATAATAGAACACAATGAAATAATTTAATTTTTTTGCATATTTTAAGACTATTTAGTTTAAAGAATGTTTATGTAAATCATAATTTTCCGGGAAACAGTTTGCGGACTAAAATATGATGTATACTTGGTGTATTTATAATTATTCATAATAGGACAACTGTAAAACACTTTAGTTATAAATGCGCAGACATGAAAGGAATTTTGAGGTAGAATTTTATTTCGCAAAATTAGATATTGTTTTAATAGCAATTAAAAAAAACACCAAAATAATAATAAATAAAGAAAATATTGTAAATTAAATATTTAATTAATTTTAGTTGCATATATAAAATCATAATAATTATTATTGAATAATTAATTGCGCATATTATTATCTAATTTGTATAATAATTAGTTGTACAGAGTGATTTATAACCCATGTACCAAACAATAATAATGCCATATGAACATAGAGGTATTATTCTATCTAGTTGCGTAGCTACAAATATTAAATTTGTTTTAATGGCATAGTAAATTTACAAGTTTAATAACAAGTAACCGTAGAAAAACAAAATAAAACAGCTATGCACAAACTGTTTAAATCTGACGTTTATTTAGTTTATATTTATTTAATTATTGTAAGGCAATAGATCGTTGTACTGAAGCCGAATATGTAGATGAATAGTTTATATTTATGGATATCGCAATAGTCGCCCTGCTTCATAAGAATACCAACGTAGATATCCAAATAAACTCCAATCTTCATATCACGTATTTGTTCGTACATTTCGAAGACTGCGAGAGACCGGATCAACAGTTCCACGTATAATTATCGTGGTGTTTATCCTAATCGAAACAATTAGTATTCGGCGTATTGCAGTACAACTAGACATTTTCCAGAGCAAGCAATTCAAGCTATTTCAATATTTTTAAGAGGATTAGCGCCAGATGTTGCACCAATTTACAACCTGCAGCAGCAGTTGTTGCACCTTCTCCGCCACCATCAATTTTGTCTTCATCAGCCGATGTCACTTTACACCAACCATATTACGACAATAGCGTCCGAATGTAATTTATTGTACAAATATTTTTAACTATGTTTGACTTAATTCAAATATTTAAATCATTATTTAGAATTTTTTATCTATTTGTTTTGTTTATAAAAATTTGAAAAAATAATGCTCTAACTTTTTTTAAATATGTAATTAAATTTATAATGTTTTATTTTGACCTTTAATAATGATTTAGTCAATACTTGTAACTTGTAGTATAACTAACAGATTAGATTTTGTAATTAAAATATTATTTTAAATACATCACGGTATAAATATATTTATAAAATAAAAACTTTGTAAATTCTTTTTTTTTTTTAAACGAACAAAATATTTTTTTCTTCAAGCATGTTAAAATATTGATATTATATTACTGTCCTAACCTATGTAAAAGGAGGTTATGATGTTACTAGTATAATAATGTTATAAAAAATATTATATTAATTTATCATAGAAACATTATGTCAGATGAAAATAAAACATTTATTTACATAGAAATAATGCATATTTATTATTTTAAACAAAATTTAAATTTTATGTCAGAGTGGCGCAGAAGCACAAGAATTTGACCAATCCAAACATTTGGCACATTTTAAGTTTTTAAATCAAGTGTTTGGATTGATCAAACACTTGTGTATGTGCGTAAAACGACAGTCTGATTGATACTTTTTCTGCAATAATATTTTTTAATTTTTACAAAAATCAGCATATATTTTTAAACTTATAACACAACATGAAATGACAATAAACTTTATTTATGCGTTCTAATACAAATTGAAGTTTTCCGTCATCATTGTGACAAGAAGATAACAGTTTGTTGATACGCTAATGTGAAGATGGCAGCATTTGTCCCGATCAATTTTATATATTTTTTAATTTAAATTAATTTTATTATTATTAAATATGTAAAATATATTAAATGTTATAATAAAATTTAAATTAATAAATAAATCAATATTATTTTGAAAATACTTGAGTTGAACGACCTTTGAAACTGTTATACGTAAAAAATCTTCTTACACAGGGATATAGGTCACGGTTTTTTTAAATAAAACTACTTTATTTCATTTTTCACGTCCAATTAGTTTCGATACTGAGTGTATCTTCTTCAGGCAATATATTTTTTTATTTAAAAAAAGAACAATACAGGATTAATATTTTATAAATTTTTACAATAGTAATACAATCAAATGAAATCATAAAAACTTACATGAAAGTACATTAATCAAAAACATCTGGCGTTGAATACATCGTTTAACAAAATTAAATAAAAACAACACAAACAGTTTAAAAAATTATTTATATCAAATATAATATATTGCAGAAGTTTAAAATAATAAATAGATAAATAACAATTAAAATTCTTGTATATTTAAAAAAAACAAACAAACACCAAGCAGAAACTATACAAATTTTGACAATATTATTTTGTAATATGTATTGTTAAGTTGTTTGAACTTTATTTAATAATATGAATAAAAAAATTTTTTCTTTAAGCCTATCATAGGAAATATAGTCGTAAGTTTCAGATTTTGTTGCATCGACCAGCTAAGTAATAGTCCGTCATATTTAGCCAAATATTTATGGTTTATCTAATGTAAATTGTAAAATTTTATGAAAAGTATACATTATACAGGGAAAAAAATAAGGAAATGTCTTTTCACTTAATTATATTAATACATATATGTCATAAAATAATAATAATATAAAAAAAATATGTAACTAATATCAATGAAATAAGTTGTTTGTTATTTTTAAACTTAATAATACGTTTAATATTGCAAAAATATTAACATAAACATTATGTCTACTAATAAGTACTTCATTTTAATATATTGATGTCGATTTTGTTCTGTTTTCAAAGTTATGGATTGAATTAGATTATGTATTCGTAATTTAAAATATTGGTATGAGCTTAATTAACTGAATTTTATTATTATGCAGCTGTAGTTGATTCAATATGTGATTATATATAACAATGAATAAATATTTCAATTATGGGTTTTGCGTATAGTTTTATTCATTAATATATTGATAATATTTTCTTCGTTGCTAAATCCCAAATTTCAATCCTAAATTTTTATTCTCCAACTTTAAGTAACCGTACTCTTTCTTTCCTTTCCAATTATTCTGAATTCGTCTGAACGTTCAAACATATGAACATTTCAATATCTGAAACATAAGTTGCTAATTATTACTATAATTATGTTCCTCTAGTGGTATTAGTGGTTCAATAAAATACTTCGAAGGCAACAGAAATGTAACTAATTTGGTGTGTAGTTTGTTTTCCGTGCCGATTTAAAGAATATATCTCTTTTGCATTCATAAAATACGTGGTATCATAAAATATACGAATATGGCGTTGTTCGTTTTTCTATTACTGCTTAAGTAATAAGCATTATTACAAGCAGTTGTTAAGTATTTTGTAAAATACTTCCTAAAGCAATTCCAACGGATAATATATTTTATACAATGTTGCTACGAATAATATGTATATAATTTGCACTGAATAAATTTATTGCAACAATTAATATTTAGATCGTAATATTGTTTAATACGCATCACCTTACATTTTGATACAGGTCAGTTCTTGTGCATCATTCGACGTAAACAGAGGCTAAGTAAAATATCTACTTATTAAATATTCAATTAAAATATCAGACGAAAAATGTAAAAATATTTTAAAACATGGTGGAATTTTGATATATTAGTTCCAATTTGTAAAGGTATATAATTTTGTAAATTTCGGTCAACTATGTAATTTTATTTTTGTGCTAAGTGATTCAAACAGATGTTAAATGTAAATCATTTGTGTTTATTGTCTATATTTTAGAACATTATATTAGCTGTATAGCTTTAAAATTATTAAAAGAGATCCAAATTTAAAAAAAAATCATTCCGTTAGTACAAGCATGTCAAACACAATAAATAAGAGGCCCGGACACAATAAATAATAATAAGATAAAGTTTTGTGAAACGAAGCTAAGACTTATTTTCAAATTGAAATTAATTTTACGTTGATATTAGGCCTGACAAACATTTAAAGATTTTACGTTTTTAATCTTGGTGATATATAACATTTGTAATAAATAAACAATTGAGTAGGACAAAGGGGTATCAAATATCGGGAAAAACGTATAATTAATTTTGTTTTGTTAATTTTTACACTATTTAAAATAAATTCATTCCATGATTATGAGACTTCTTATTTTTTGCGGCCCACCTAAATTTAAACCTTCATTTTTTGGCCCAGAGGAAATTACGAGTTTGACATGCTTGCTTTAGTAGAATTAAGAGCCCTAATTCTGGACAATTTTAATAAGCTATGTCTTTATAAACGGAGTGTGAAAAGTACATGTTGCGACAAAATTTACATTACATGCGTTTTATTTTATGTGTAAATATTTTTATTAGTTTTGAAATTTTTATTTACATTAAAAAAACAAACTTGATATACCTACAACAGTTATACAGTTTACTACATAGCACCCATAGCGGTATACCTACACTGCAATAAAATATAACCAAATATTTTAATTATTTAATTTATACGTTAATTTATGTATGATAGATAATAAAATTAAGAATTTGAGAATTTTTATATTAAGTATATACAATGCAGTTTTGGTGCCTACGTTGATGTATAGGGTAGTGAATGTTGGTTGCAAAAGCATAAACGGAAAATGACTGCTGTGGAAATGCAATTTTTACGTGGGATATGTGGTGTAAATAGGAGAGATCGGGTACGAAATACGATTAGTGTATGATGAGTGTGAAATTGAAAAAAATGCTGTAGCAAAAGTTGGTGTTAGTCAGTTAAGATGGTTCGGACATGTTGAGCGAATGTCTAATGAACGTTTGGTTAAAAAGATTTATTTGAATGATTTTGATGGTAAATGTTTGCGTGGACGTCCGATGAGTAGTTGGAGTGGTATGATTGAGAGTGTTTTGCGTGAGCGAAAGTTTCCAAGTAGTAGGAATAAAAGAGCATGTATGAGAGAAATTATGAATGTGGATGAAGCAAAAGTTGCTTGTTTGGATAGGAATGTTTGGAGGCGACTAGTTTCGAGATGATGAAAAGAGTTTGTGCCACACCCTTTAGGGTACATGGCGTGATCGTGTATGTATGTGTGTATGAATGTATATTTTATTAAATGTATTGTATCTGTTAGGGATATGAGTTTTTATTTTCAATTAAATACAACATAGATTTTTAGTAGAAATGTTTATTGTTCTAAGTTCAACAACTATATCGAATGGCATATTGAATAAATAAAAAATAATTATTAGTTGAAAAGCTTTTAGTAATAACTTTTAATAATCTTTAATAGTTTAAATAAAAATACATTGGAAAATATTTTAATAATTAGAAATAATTTTCATTTTTTTTAATTATAAATAAATAAAAATCCTGTGTACAAGAATTTGTTACGTTAACATATGTTATCTTATTTTTATACGAGTATAATTAAAACATACATAAAAATTATATAAGTTTTGAATAATAAATTATATTATTATCATATATTATAGTTATATTTCTATATATACATATCTTTAATTAATTAATAATTATTATTATTCATATTATATTATTGTAACAATTTATGTAGTATGCTAATTATCAAAGTAGAAATTATATGTTCTAAATTATAATAGAAAATAAGTTTTTAATACAAATAAAAACATTAAAAAAATTTAAAAATTAACAACTTGAAACTGAACCAAAAATCGAAAAAAAAACCGTTAAATTTGCCAGAATGAAAACTGGAACCGAACCGATATATATATATATATATATATATATATATATATATATATATATATATATATATATACAGTGTGACCCCGGATTGAGTTCACTATAGGTGTAATCGACAAAAAAATTAAGAATTTTATTTTCATGTTTTGGAATTCCGGCCTGCTGTGTCTGAAATCAATTTTAAGCATATTTTTCGTTTTTTGAGAATTAAGGCGGCCATGAAAAATGTAAAAAACTATTTTATATTCAGGTAAAAGGCCTTTTTGGTCAATAATACGGCATAATGTTTTTGTGAAAAGTTGTTCAGAATATGAAATTATGGCACTGTGCAAAATTTCAAAAAAATTAGTTAAAAAAAAATTTGTCTGGACATAACGCCGACTGGACAAAACGCCGACCGGGGACACTACCCCGACCGTTCATTCGCATTTGCGCAAGCTAAATAAACAAAAGGTTGACGCTTGCACAAGTCAAAACGTCGGGATTGAGTAAAATGTATCAATACATCAATCTAATGCAAAATATCTATCGCAAATGCGAATGAACGGTTGGCGTTTTGTTCAGTCGGCATTATGTTCAGACACAGTTTTTTTAACAATTTTTTTTTAAATTTTGCACAGAGCCATAATTTCATATTCTGAACAAAGTTTCTCAAGAACATTATGCCGTATTATTGACCAAAAAAGCCGTTTACCTGAATATAAAATACATTTTTCATGGCCACCTTGATTTTTAAAAAACTAAAAATATGCTTAAAGTTGTTTTCAGACAAAGCAGGGCGGAACAAAACATGAAAATAAAATTCTTAAATTTTTTGTCGATTACACCTATAATGAACTCAATCCGGGGACACACTGTATATTAAAAAGTATAAAAATTGTAACTCAAGTTAAATTTAACCCATTGTCAGATTGTCAGATAACTCTCCTTTTAAAATTAGCTTTTTAAACGATAACGAAAGTACTAAAGATATTATTACTGTTGATGATTTAATAAATGATTTTCTACCACTGCACTTGAAAGAACAAAAAATAAACAGAAAACAACGCAGATTTGAGAGCAATCTTAAAATGCCCGTATAAAAAAATAAAAAAAAAATAAAACACCATCTACTTTTACACAACCGGCTAATGTTCTAAAAGACAAAATTAACAAATACATTAATTTTCCTCTTATTTCAATTGAAGAAAATCCTCTTGCATGGTGGAAAGTTAACTATAACACATTTAAAAAATTATCACAACTAGTTGGATAATATTTACACATATCAGTAATATATAATATCATTTTTATCTTCTGAATGTATATTATTTGTATATTAATTAAGATAATTAAGTAAAGAAAACATTTTCTCATTTGCTTTTCTGTAATATGTATGAAAATGCAAGATTTTCATAAATTTTTACAATCTACATTACATAAACAAGAAATATTTGACATTGAGTTTTTTGTAAAATTGTGACAAAATTGTGTAAAATAGATACTTAATACATTCGTCTAATGAAGACGAGTGATTTTTGCGTTGTTTAATTTGTTTTGAAAATAAATAAAAAAATTACAAGTAGAAGATTAAACCATATTTGGTTATTGAAGATGGTTTTCCTGTTTGTATAGCTCCGATTTTTCGGTGTTCTTAACATTTTTTTCTTGTGAACTTTAATATCAAATGCAATAAAAACTAATTACATTTTAACCATTACCAATTTTAAATAAGCTTTAAGTTTTTTTTTTTTCAAAAAAAAAATGGCGTCAAACGCAACGGGTCTTCACGGGTATTGTCCTACAACGGGATTAAAATTTCCAGTTCTGCTTGTCTGAACCAGAAACAAATTATCTTATTCTACATAAATGTAATTCTGGTTGGAATCTAAAAAATTTATAATTTTTTACATTTATTTTCAATATGGCGACCATTTGAAACAAAATGACAAAAACTGACCTGTTTTTACGACTTTGACTGCAAGGAAAAGTGGTATAGCGTTTGGTACGGTGTCTGTAACATTTTCAAAAAAAAAAATTGTGTATAGAAATTCTTCATATAGTCCCTAGATGACGAATCTGAACTTAGTTTATGTAGGTGTGTGCGTCGTCAGCTCGCTCGGTCGTAAGTCAAAATTTTGTGGCCGCAACTCCTCCTAGGCGAATCAACCGATTTTAATGAAATTTTCAGGATAAATTTGTCTAGTACCCAAGATGGTCATGTGATTTTATTTTTTTCCAGTGATGCCAACCTGCCGAGAGAAAATTACTAGTTTTTAAAAATTCATTGTGGCTACATTATTTATCCGATTTTGATCAAATTTTCAGAAAAGATTTCCCTAATGCTCCCATTAATTAAACAATTTTATTAATATTTAGTGTTGCCAACTTTCCGAGAAAAAAATTACTAGTCTTTAAAAATTACTATGGCCATGTTATTTAACCGATTTTCAGGAAAGTTTCTCCTAGTGCCCACATAAATTATAATTTTATTAAAGATATTGTGTTGTCAACTTTCCTAGAAATGTCAAAGTGGTCTATATATAAATTTATCCATATACTTCTAATCTTTTTTTTTTTTTGAAATAATGGCAAAATATTACTTTTTAAAAGTTCCAACCATAGCTCGATAAATTTCTTTCGCGGAAATGAAAAAATCAGAGAGATAGTATAAAAAAGTTACATATATCATATTTGAAAAAGTTTTTAAAAATTACGAATTCGAATATTTTATTACATTTAATAATAATTTTTTGTTTTGTTTTATAATGTTTCAAGGCAATATTGAGATAATGTTACATTTTAACAGATTTTTATTTTATATTATATTCATATGTAAAATTATTGAATATTATTTTGTTTTTATGACTATATTTTTATAAATTGGAATGATAGAACATAATAACACTGTAAAAATATAATGTATATTTACATATTTTATTAACGTAATTTTTTTATCTAATATTAAAAATGTAAAAATGTAAAAATTACAAAATGATGTTACTTTACTGTTAAAAACTGTGTAAAAATTACATAAATTTAAATTATATTTTTTACAGTGTGACTTTTTTTTTATTTTAGTAATTTGTAATAGATAATATACGCAGGTAAAAAAATTTCGAATTAATTTGTTCATTATTTGCTATATCTTTTGTTGAAATTTACAGTCTAACTTATTTTACAATATAATCCCTTATTTTATCTATCATTAATTTTTTTTTGAAGATTACGCTTGGTCCTTTATAATTTATACTATTTCTCACCATCTACCAGCTAGAGAACTATAATCAAACATAATTTACAGGGTGTACTAAAACCATCAACACAGATATAAAATATAATTTCTATTTATTTTGTTACCCGCATTTTGGAATGAATAATTTTGAATTCAAACTATGTAATATTTCGCAAACATTTCTATACATTATGTTAAATTAATTTTCGTAATTTATTTGAAATTGTTTAATTATTAACAAAAACTAAACATTGAATATTATAGTTATTATTATTAGTTTCCAAATAATAAATAATTTTGCATTTTATCTATGTAATATTTGTTATTATAAATTATGAATTGTTTTGAAATTACTTGTGTATTATTAATAATATACAATAATATTGTTTTATACAAATATTTATTAGGTAATAATGTTGTAATAATAGAAATGTTGTTTAAATAATTATTTATATTTGTAACATTTAAAAATATGGTTTTTTTAATAGAATATTTGTAAGTGACATAACAAAAAATTTCCTCAAATTTTTCAAATGAGATTTTTTTAAACATTACTGCAGTATTTACATTATTTTCAATAGAATTTGTAATTAAAACGATATATTCAAATTCTATAAAAAGCATGATACAAATGTATCAAATAACTATATTTTTGGTTCAAATAATTCTGTGTATTAGTAAAATTATATAATTTATGTAGGCGGTAGAAGAATCTTTTATGAAAATTTGATTTGATTAAAGTACTAAAATTTTAGTACTTTATTTCTTAGAATATTAGCAACACTGTAAAACACTAAAATTATATTTATGTGATCACTAATAGAATATTTAGTAAAAATTTGATTTATCTCGGGTTAATATATTAATACAGAACTTAAACCTAAGCCGTTTCATTTTATATAATGAGTTTTGAAAGATTTATTTGTAATTTTTTTTTTTTTTCAAGAGAATTATTTATATTTTGTAAATTAAAAAACAAAAAAACCCTGGAGCAATTTTAATTTTTAATAATTTTAAATTTAAAACAAACAAAAATCAAGCTAGTACAGTACTAATCAAATTGTTTAGTTTTATTTGAATATTATTTAATAATAAATTAATTTTATAATTTTTATTAATTATTATTAATGTATTTTTTGTTATACGAATCTAGTACGCCCCATTTTGAACGTCTAATAATTAAAATAAATTTATTTAAAAAAAAACAACGTTATCAATAAGCCGTGCACATGAATTTTAATTAAAATGTGAAAAAATTTGACGTTAAACCTATTTGTAAAAGGTATTAAACTGTCATAAACGCATACTGATCATATTTTTATGTACTAGTGCAATATACAAGAGCATATGGTAATTTTATATTTCATCTTCCGTGTACTTTGATATCGGCAAAGAATACATGAAAATATAGGAATAGAAAAGGAAGGGAAAATACCTAAGAAGGGATAAATGTCAAGTATCCTTTTATACTGGTTTCTGTAAACGACCCTGCCGCCCCACTAAAAAAAAAAAAACTTAAAAGAATAAAAGACAGACGAGAAAAAAAAAAGTCGACACACACAAAGAACGGATGGCTGTGTATAAAACCATGAGCAGCGGCCAATTTGACAGAATTATATATAATAGCTTCGGGGTTTGCCTAATTTTTCGGTAAGCTCCGTTCGAAGGAGTTTTGTGGTCATGATGTGTTAAAATATTAAAAACATTCTTGATTAAACTTTGTTAAGCTCAGGCTTTGTTTTTTTTTTTGGGAACGTTGCCCTCAAACCAGATTGCCGCGAAAACATCTAAAAAAATTAAGAAATTTTTTCGCCCCCTGGCGAATCGGAATTCTACCACAGTGTGTGTGTCGAAAAAATTTACGATTTTTTGTACCTTTCATGTTATGGCCGAAGTTTGGTAATAACCGTTATTTTTTTTTTTTTGTTGAATTTGCGAAATTTATTTCTCTTCTTGTTTATAAATGACAGATGATTTTACGAAATTATGTTACCTTATTTTTGAATAAATTTTCTTATAATTTTATTTATAGCTTGTTATAATAAGATAAGGAAGAAATTTAGTTTAAAATAAAATTACAGTCATAAATATATAAAATAATTGATATCTACGTGTTTTAAAATACTTACATGAAATATGTAATAAGAAAATTGTTTTTATTTTATTTTATATTTTTGTGTAAGGAGTCCTGAATATATGACAGTAGAATACGGAATGATGAAAAGAGTTTGTGCCACACCTTTTTGGGTACATGGCGTGATTGTGTATGTATGTATGTATGTAGAATACGCAGTAAACAAAATAACATGAGGGCGGGAGAGGGGGGCTTACATCTTAGGTTACTGTTAGCTCTCAAAGCAGTAATTTCAATTAACTATAATAGGAAATAGGTTGATAATCTATTTGTTCTAAAAACGTTAGTAGTTTTGTTTACTGATCGAACACACGCGAACACACCACTTGCAGTTTCGAAAAAGTATCTATATGAACGATTACGGAACAAGTACTTTGGTCATGGCTCTTTTAAGGCTGTTGTACCAAATATAATAAATATGGTAATAGGAAATACAATAGGTTTGCTGCACTGAATTGTCATATCTGAATTGTTTCCGAAATTTTAGCAGTGGATTACTCAGAGACGTGACTTTAAAGGCATTTTTGTATTTGTAAATAGTGTCTAGAATATTATATTTAGATTTTATTATTTTAAATAACATGGTAAATTTTTTTTTTTCAGAAGTTATATTTAAATAAAACGGCTTTTTTTTTTAGTTCTGTATTAATATTTATTTATAATCGATATTTCGACGAACTCAATGTCCGTCTTCATCAGGAAAAATAAAACAAAATGTATCATTTTGCTCATTTCTATTTTAAAGTATCTTTTTCAAAATAAATTTTTATCGATTAGCAAATAATAAATCAAAATATTTTTAATTCTTCTAATAAACTAATAAAATCTGTCCAATTCATATCTTGTAAACATAAATTAACGATAAAATATATTTGCTATTAGTCACGGTTTGATTATAATCAATCATATAGATATTTGAGCAAATACTTTACGCATTCTATATCAGGGCGCAATAAATAAAACTTGGCATTTGCTCAAAGCAGTGCGAGCTTTCCATAACGAAAGTATGTTGTTTATTTTTTAATTTTACTCTAAGCCGCGTTAGTTTATTGAAAGAAACGATTGCCAGAAGCTAGACACGGAGACATCGCGTGTAATATTTCAGTTGTGTTATTTTCCTTTACGTACCCGGCTACCCGCATACTAGAAAATTAATGTTTTCTATATGGGGAAAAAGAATGAGTAAATGTACATTTTATGACATGCTAGATGCTATTTGTCAGCGTTAAACCGAGACATGTTTCAAACAAGATTCCATGTATGTTATTTTCAGATTCTTATCGAAATCATATTGTACTATGTAATACTTGGCCTAGCTCACCACGGTGATAATTTCAAAATGTAAGTTCGGAATCAGTTGGATAGATTTTCGTTTCTTGATTATGATTGTTATTAATGGCTCTTGCCATTTATATTTTGCTTCGTTATTATAATATTTTTGTTTCCTTATCAACTCGGATATGATGTAGTATAGGCAATTTTTCAAACGCAATTATTATTTAAATGATACGCTATGAATGATAGTTCGGCTAGACATAATTTGAATATATTAATTTCCAAATAAAATATACGAGAGAAAGACTTATAAAGATACTTTAGTATCTATTTGGATTTTTGACAAGTTATGAATGTATTTAAGTTTGGAACCAATCTAATATGTCGCCAAGGTTTGTGCCGTAAATTTTTATACTTGTAGGAAAATTGCCTAACAGCGGAAACTAGATGATTCAAAATATAAAATTTGTAGAACTTTACATCAAAGTTTGATTATTTTTACATCTTTTTTAAAAAAAAATAGTCAACAATTTAATATTTCTCAATTTTTCTTTTTTTAGTAATTGATTTTTCTTAGTAGATTGAGAATTTTATTTTCAAATATAAAATATATTACACAGTATCTTAAATAGCTTGTTGTAAACGGTGGTAACAAGTAAAAATTGTTCTTTATACATATCGATCATAGTCCCTGTGTCAGAAATTTAAAAAAGCTATCCGAAATGTGTCGAGGTCGTCATATCCAGCTGCCAATAAAATTTTTCATATTTAATATACATTTTTATATGAAAATATTCTCTCAACTTATTTAATATGTACGTTATAATATACAGGGTGATTTATGACGTCGGGGAAAAACTACACCGGATGATTCCTATGAGTAATCTAAATGAAAAACTTCAAATAAACATAAATTCAAATAAAGTAAATTGGTTTACTATTTAAACAAAGTGTTAGAAAATTAATCGGTAATTTTACAATTATTTAGAAGTTTATGATTTTTTTTTTCCTGATATAATAAATAAGTCTAACGCGATTGATGTTACATGTAATAAACTTCTGACGGCTACATTTTCCTTAGAAATCATTTTCGGGCATATATTTATTTGAAGTTTTTTTATTTAGATTACTCATAGGAATCATCCAGTGTAGTTTTTTCCCGACGTCATAAATCACCCTTTATAATATTTTACGTCGTACGATATTCCATAAAAATTAAAATTCTTTTACTACCTACAAAAGTAAACAATGAAATTGTTTTACTGCCGCATTTGTAAATAGTTTGTCGCGCGTCTATAGCGACAACGCGAAACAAGTGAATGTTTAAACTCTAATAATATGATTCGTAAATCTGTCGATTCTCGTTTGTTTTAAATCGTTTCGGAATTGTCATTTATTTACGCGTGAGTTACACATACAACACACACACACACACACGACACGTGCTTGTGACACGTTTAAAACAGTTATTGGAAACAAATTTACATACTTCTTTCTACTGCCTCTTCGATTGTGTGTTGTTTCCGGACGTCTTTTGTTTTTGGCTCTTTGCAAAAGCTGTTGGCTGTTTGGCGTATGTTTTATAACGTTTTGTTTTGTAATGGTCGTCGTTTCGTTGTTTAACGATTCTTTGAAGGCATGCTTTTGCTGGTACGAAAGCGTCCTCTATGCCGTCGCGATGCTACTCCCATGATGCATATTGAATCAAAGCATTCTTTGATGCTTTACGCTCTGTACCTTAACGTTACATGCTGCTTACTTTATTTTATTCTACTTTACATTAGTTTGCTTTTGGCGCGCGCAAGAAAATATGTTACCATCAAATTGTTTTACATTTTGTATTGGAATATTAAATAGATGTTGCTTTTGTAATTGGGACTGAAGTTATATTCTTCTTTAAGTGTCATTTCTGAAAGTAACATTTATTTTCTAGGATCTCTAAATATCTCTTGTTTATTAAAGTTTCAATTTACACTTATTTATTACATTAATTTTCATTAAACTAATTTTTTCTTCAAGCGTATTATAAAGTTGTAGAAAGAGGTCATTATGATACTAGTACAATAATGACATTATTATGCAGCTTTTAGTTACTATATACACCACTTGTGGTGTAAATAGATTAAGGAATGAATATTTTATAACTTATGATTCAATTTTAATTTTCTGAAAATAAATAATGATAATTATTAATAGTTTTACATTTACAGTTTAATTTTACACAGTTAATCAAAAAAATACATACATACACAATTACGTTATGTATTTAAATTTTATGGCACAAACTCTTTCCACTATGCCGAAATTATATTTCTACTGTTGCTTCAAATTAACCGGTTTAGAATATAAAAAACCGGTTAATTAACGAAAACCTATATTGAAATATAGTACTTATTACTAGTTAACCGCTAACCAATATTTTTATCAGTTACATGTCCTGTTTTTAATAAATAAATGTACATAGATATATGATTATTTTGAAATACGTAATATGTAAATCTATTTTCAATTTCAGAAATATTATGTAATTTCTCAGATCTGTAAACAATCTTACATAAGCCATCGTTAAACGAAAATTTAAGAAATGTTGACGGTAAATTCGGTATGCGACGAAAATAATAATTCCGGGAGAGGGAAGCTCTGCGTGAATGCGAGAAGAAATATGCGAATGTTTTGGGCGTTTATCCGGGTATGATAGCGTTACGAGTACATTAAATCTCCATACGTGCATATACCAGCTATAAACAAGAGTCTTTCTGCATAAGCTCGGCTTGTCATCTGCATCGTCGAATCCGTGCGCGCAAAATCTACATCGTTCTACGTAAAACACACGTTACGTAGACGTGTAGACGTTACCCGCTACGTAGATTATTTTGACTGATGCATATCATATATTTACTGCTCTAGGCTAACAATAAGATAGCTGCTGGTAATACCTTGTATAACAGTTATTCCATATACGTTTGCTTTTATTTTGTTAAATAATAATTACACGCTGCTTAATTATTAGTTGATATAATCATTTTCAATGTGAATATACCAGACAGACATTTGTTATTTTGTAAAAATTGAAATCAATTTGTTTTTCTTTAACTTACTGTTATCTTTTCTTTGTTTTCTTTTTTATCAATTTACTGTTAATGTTGTCTGTTAAGGGGTCTTGCAATTATTTTTGTATCTAAAAATTCTACGTCAAAGCGACAAGTTGTGGCCAATAATCTACTGATAACTACTGATATTTTAAGACGCTTGATCAAACTACTGTGTCCGATTTTGTGATTTTGTGGAATTTATTTTTATTTTACGACAAACAAAAACGCCGGCCAGCGGATTTGAACCATTGAATCTAGTATTATATTCGGCAATATCAAGCACGGCTACCGTGCTGTCATTTTTCTGAATATTTTAGACGTATTGACCTTTTATATTTTGACAATTTAATAGAAAAATATCTAGTGTAATATATCAGCTATATTATTACAATTTTTTTTATTATAATATTAAAAAAAATTCTAAGATTCGATAATTTCTAAATATGAAATTTCCATATCAAAAATAAGTCAGATATTTTTTCTTTTTTCTTAATTGAAAGAATAGTGTAAAAAAAGAAGAGAAACGACAGATAAAAAATGTGTATTAAATTTGGTGAAGGCGCCACAGAAGTATCTCCTATTTTTTTGAAACATTTCATTTCAGCATGGCCTATTTAAATTTTTTCATATAGAAACACGAATGGCAGAAAGTCTGTTTGCATTTAACTTCGTTTTGGCGTGTTCGAGGAGTATGCGTTGTCGTCTACACACTTTTATTATATTCTTTTTTCGTGCGCTACTCAACGAAAGCTATTCCGTTCTTTTTTTTTCTACCTTTTTGTCTTTTAGATGTTTCTGAAAACAGTAACGCATACTCGTTTACAAAGAGAATTGTATCAAATAATAAAAATATTTTTCATTATTATTTGAGAATTAAATGTAAGTTAAATTTATAGAATTTTTTGAGTTAGTATGCCGTGGTCGGAGCTGGGCAGTAGTTAGCTACTTTAGTAGCTTGGTTACTAGCTTAGCTAGTTTTATTGGTAGCTGTAGCGTTAGGGTTTGTCGCAAGTAGTTTATAAATAGTATTTAAAACATAAAGCTACTATTTGTAGCTACTTTTGATAGATTAAAGCTATTTTTAGCCCATGGCTACTTTTAGTAGCTTGAAGATACTATTAGTAGCTTAGAACTACTTTTAGTAGCTTATAGTTACTTTTAGTAGTCTATAGCTACTTTTACTAGTTAATAGCCACTTATCTATACTTAATAACCAATAAAATAAAAAGAAAATAATTGTGTTTTTGCTCAACACTAAATAACTAACTAATATCTATTAATCTACTAATAACTATTTTTATGTGTATTTCTTGTTTTTGTCAATGCATTTTTTGAATAGTAGGAATAGTAGAATTCATCTTCATGAGTAATAACAATTATTACATTCTCTTACAATAATATACTATACTTACTAGAATTTTGATTTTGAATAAAGATAATTTGTATTAAACATTATCTTATAAACTGGACAATAGTACACAACGCTTTACCTATATAAATGACGTCAATATTCCTGAATTTCGCATGTTATATATATATATATATATATATATATATATATATATATATATATATATATATATATATATATATATATTGTATAGATGTATATGTGTGTGTGTCGTCCGGATCGTTTGTGTGCCGTTGTTGCTTTGGAATTGTATATAGTGAAATTCTTCATGTTCTCGCGTTATCCTGTCTGTAAAACATCGAGAAGTGCCTGGAACTTTCCGCTGGACCAACTTCCTGATTGCATTTGTTTTCTTCAAAGACAACGCGCGGCAGAGAATAGAGTCGAACAGAGGGCAACAGAGACAGCACGAAGGGAAGGAAAAAAAACAAGTTTCAGGGATATAAAAAGGATTCATCTTGGTCGGACGACTGTGGCGGATACTGGACTCTACTACCGGTTCACATGATACGAGAAGGACGCGAAGCGGGACGGGATGCGATAGGAGGAAAGTATTCTTCTTTTCGGTGATACGTTCCTTTCCTTTTCGGACCTATGCGCGTTCTGTTTTTTTTTTGTCAGTTCCGTTTTTTTTTCGTTTTCTTTCTTTTACGGTAGTTTTTTTTACTAACGTGCTTGCCTAAGCTTGAGCCGTTGCCTGGGCTTGGTTGGAAGTGTCATTTCGAAAACAATACTACCTGTAAATCAGTTTTTCATGTTTTGTGTCTTTCTTGTTTTTAGTTTTGTTCGAATTAGATTGAAGCTAGTATTGGTGATTCGGATCTATCAAAACAACAAGTTTTAATTGATTATTTTTGAGTTTATATCAACAAATATTTAAGGAATTTATTTATTTTTGTTTTCAGTAAAAAAAAATCATTTAATATAATTAAATACTCACACTTAGAAAAATTGTTGGATTTAGTAATCTTCAGGCTTTTAATATTATTTTTGTACAATATATATTGTAAAAACACTGAAAATTTATAATATAATTTTTATATTTTACATTATTATTTACTATTCATATTCCAGGCTATGACATTATGATTATCATATTTTGTGTAAGCTGTAAAAAAGGTTGTGGAAAACGTGATAAAAACCAAAATTGTTTTTTTTTCTACATCATAAAATAAACATATGTAGGTACACAAAAAGTTTTAGCATAAAAATTTTATTATATTAAAAAAAAAAATCGTGTTTCATAAATATGTATTTTTATATTCAATTAATTGAAATTTATCTTGTTTATAAAATTTAAATTTGAGTAAAATGCATTTTACTTGAAATTACGGAACGTGATGAATGTATTACCTACTATTAAAATAAAATAAAAACTTTAGGATTTAGTTCTATATTAATTTTAATTAAAAATTATATTTTTCATTTATTCATCTTGTTAGTTTCTGAAATTAGAGTTGTGTTTTTCTGGACATTCAAAAAAATATAGTTTATACTCTTAAATTTTTTTCTAAATTTATCAACAGTTCAAATTTTATCTAACAAGCTATCATATAATAATATATAGGATATTTATATATGCTACCTACATTACTTGATATAAGATGAAATAAAAACGTTGTTGTTTTAAAATATTAGCTAAGAGAAAATATTATCGAATAATTTACGACAAATTACTAATATTTATCGGCTTTAAACGATCGTAATATTGACGCTTTACTATCTGACATAAAAATAAGACGGATTAAAGAAAAAAATGAAATGTAATGGTAGTTAACCAAAGATGACAAGTATTTTTGATCAAAGTTGTAAATATTTGAGCATAAATTTATGTCAGGCTATAAATTTTGGTCTTTTCCAACGTAAATTGAAATAAGTGTTTATATCCATAAAAATAGCTTACGGGATAATATACGACCATGTATTTAGAATGTAAGTTATTGTTTAAATTTTCGAACTAAAATGGCCGAGTTTTATTTTAGCTATTTATGTACTAGGATACAAGTAGGTAAAAATTTATGAATTTTTTATATATGCTATTATATTATTATTTATAATTACAGTGAATTTTTTTTTTGTTTACATTGTCCATGCGAAATATTATTTATAACCTATTTTTTACTTTGTTTTCACGGCTTTGATATGTATGTCATGAATTGTTGAACATTTTTTACCATTTTGTAAAATATTTCGTACATTGGATACTTTTGCTAGAATCTTAAATTTTTCCAAAGAGGCTGCTTTGATGCCTGATTGCTATGGGAATGAGATTTTTACGTGGCGTTTGTGATGTACCTAGGAGAAATAGTTGGTACAAAATAGATTAGTGTATGATGAGTGAAACAAATTGAAAAACGACTCAACTAATAATAAAACTTCTATCAAAATCGGTTCAGTGAATGCAAAGTTATAAACAAATAGAGTTTTTTTCGTTTACAGACTTATCTACAGGTTATATATATATATATATATATATATATATATATATTTATTTATTTATTTACATTGTGCTTTATATGCATAGATTTATAAATTAATTAATATAAAAATGTCTGTTTTTCTATTTAAATGAAATAGAATGATAATTTTTGTATTTTTGTACGATAAGTATTAAATTAATACAAGTATTTAAAATAAATCAGTGTAAAGAAATTCGAACTCCCGTAAAAGAAGTAAAGATTTCAAAAGCAGAAGTTGCCATATAGCGGCAGGCAATGCCATCGAACCATTTTTGTGCAGTAAATATGCAAAACCGATAGTCTAGTGCAGTATAGAAGCAAAAAAAAAAAAAATATATAAACGTTCAGTTTCTCCCAAGTAAAAACTACTGTCTGCGAATACTCGTAAAGAAACAATAAAGCATATACGCGCCGATGCAGTTTCAGGTCGTAAAGACGACGCTGGAGAATGACGCTAGCCGTTGGTGGCATCACATTGCGTCGCATACACAACTTTTTAGCAAGACGTCTAAGGCAACCAGTGGCGTACCAATAATGTATACTAACTTCAATTGATACTGTTGGTACTCACTGAAACATTTTTTTTTTTATAATATATAAATAAAAAATAATTAAAACACTAGTTTTAAGTTTGACAATTTTATTAAATACCTTTTATTGGTCAATTTTGGCAGTTAACATCACAAGCAATATATGTACATCTCACAATTCGATAAAGTTAAACAATATTAACATAGTAAAAAAAAATCAGAACTTATTATATAAAATAAAACGGCTTTAGGTTTAAGTTCTGTATTTATATTTAAATTTTTTATGATCTAGTTACTTATTTGTTACCTAGTAACTTGTCTGTATGTTCTGTTATTTACTCTAAACGTCATTTGTATCAGTTTTCCTGATGAAGACGGACGTTGAGTTCGTCGAAACGTCGGTTATTAATAAATATTAATACAGAACTTAAACCTAAAGTCGTTTTATTTTAAAGAATATTGTTCAACCGATTATTTGATAAAAAATAATGTACAAATTGAGTTGATACGTATATTTTACGTTTTAAAATACGAAGATGAAATGACTTGATTATTTGTATTTCGCTTGACAAATAAACTGACGAAGGGCTGGCCAATCACAAGAGATGACCAATCACATTACATTTTATCTTGGAAATTTCTAGATGTTTCACAATTGTTTTTATATAACACGAGAAATCTATTGCATTTATTGCTTAGTGAGAAAAAACTTAAATGTTATATTCCTTAATCTGTGCAACCATTTTTAATTCACGTTGCACTTAAATAATTGAATAATACAATAATAAAGTGAAAAACATTATGGAGGTATAGTCATAAAGCTTTCAATATTAACATATTATAGCATTTACAAAATTGCAGTTTGAAAAATTTGAATATAATGAAATATATGGCACTAACACTCTCTGTGCATGTGATCATCATACTGTAATATTACATTAAAACGAGACGCAACATAATATTTCACATATTGCAAAACGATTTTAAAAAACTTTGGCGAATTGTGTGAAAAAAACCTTTTAGCGACTGGAAGGAAAACAAATCACTATTTTTCATCGACAGTGAAAAATATAGCGTCCAGTGTAATATGTATGTTGTCAATACGCGCCATCTTGCTGTTGCCAGCCAGCCAGCCAGCTTCTTTGCCAAGGGAAGGAAGAGAAAATACTAAAATATAAAATATAAATGGTGCAGCAGGCAGGCAGGCAGTGAACGGTTACAAATATCTGTTTACGTCGCGCCGTTATAAAAGGCCACTTTGCGACATATGTCACACACCCCCCGTTCGATTCACTGCCCATAAAAGAAATTCAAACTACCCGCGCTGCACCCTGTCCACCCCCCCCCATACTAGCACCCGGTTGAAAATGCGATGCTGGAATGGCAGGGGACATTAATGTACTTGGAATTCTTTTCGTTGCGCTAGCTTCATTGCATCATATTGCCATGATGACCCAACCCAAGCAAGACGAAACGAAACGGTGCTTACATTGTGACCACACTATGTTATGTCATCTCGAGTCGTTAATATTTCTGGGTTAAGTTGCAGTCACATTGAAAATAGAGAATGATACGATGCTACGATAATATCAATATTACGAGTTTGTGTATAGTTGTATTTATTGTCATAGTTGAATTTATTACTTTTTGATTAAGATTTTATTATTAATTTTATCTGTGATTAAATAATGATTATCTGTAGCGTCTTTTTTCGATATCTTATGATTTTTACAGACTTATGGCTGGCTTTATTTTTAATATTAAAAAAGAGACAAAATATTTTTTTGTTCACTACTCCAACTTCATACCCCTGCGTTTAACTAATTTTACAGCCACAAGACTTATCGTCTCAAATAATAAGGCCTAAAAATTCATTTCAGTGTGGCAAGAAAAAAATTGGACATATTGTCACATAAAACAGTCATAAGTAAATAATAAATCTGAGCGCTTAAGTAAATCTAATCTTCATAATTAAACTACATGGCAGGAATTATGAATGTGGATGAAGCGAAAGTTGCTTGTTTGGAGGCGACTGATTTCGGGATGATGAAAAGAGTTTGTGCCACACCCTTTTGGGTACATGGCGTGATTGTGTATGTATGTATAATTAAACTTCTGTAAAAGAAACACTAAAACATATGTCGATATTTACATCATCAAAGTGTTCTTAACGTGAAACGAGCTTGAAAGTTAAAAACCCATAATACTGTGCGCAGCGCATCATTTAATAGTTTCGAGCACAACTGACGTCTTAATAGGTCTACAAATCTTTCAAAAACACGCTGTTATGCGACTTAGTCACACAGACACAGTATATACGTCACTTTTCACTAGATAATTAGGGTCAATTTGTTTCGTTTTAACGACGAAATATTTTACAACAGTGTTGTATTATTATGACCAGCGCTTCGCTGTTTTGTTTTTGTTTATACGCGGCAACGCAGCACACGGGCACCCGACGAGCATTTATGGCGAGATAACACGTTTACAGTCAAATTTTATTTTATGCCAAGACACACTGAGTTTTATTTTGAAATTATTGTCGGACGTTACATGGGGGTTGGCTATTTAGTTACAACGTACCAGCGAACTGCCGCTTTTGACTGTTGTTTTAAAATATAAGCAGTTTATGTTTAGTGTAAATAATGAAAAATATTGGGGTTGGTAATAATTTTCAGGTCTTAAATTGTAATTCTTCTAAATTTGCTTTAATGAGCAGGGTTGCTTTAAATTAGAGTTAAACAGAGATAAATAATGAAAGCGAAATATGGGAATAGAGATTTAATGTCAAAAATATTTTTTTTTATACCTAATTAAAATGTGCTAGGCTTTTTATAGTCAGTTGCATAAAACGTTGACAAGTAGAAATTATGTAGTTAGATTTTTAGAGTATATTTTACAATAAATATTTTTTAAATATACATAATATACATTTTGAGTGGCATTACGCTAGAAAATTACCCAGTTTTGATTCATATATTTGTATATTTGAACAAATGTGTCGGTTACAATATTGATTGAACAATTCAATTTTGATATCAGATTCTGTAAGACAGATAATAATAGAATAGAGATAACAAAATTGAGTAAATTATTTTAAAAGTGAAATAAGTTTTTCGATAATAACGATAAAAATTAGGCTTTTAGTGGAAAAGTAATTTTCTATAAATTTATAATAAATAGTGACAGTTGTCTGATATAAAAGTTTTGATTATTGGCTAAAATAAATATATCACTTTTATTTTCTGTCGTGTAGTTTGGCGAGGAAAAATTTACTATCAAAATAAAAATAAATATAAAATTGACATTATCGACAGCAACGGGAAAAGTTGTGTAAAATGTTTATATCTTGTCTTGACATTATACGAGTTACGTTTTTACGTACATATATAGTGATACATAGCGCGAACTGTTAGCGTAAGACAGAACTAGTTGGGGTAACAACACGACCATAAATCATAACCTATTTGGCAGATCATATATTTCTCTTCTTCATTTAAAACAAACACTATTTTATTCCGAATTTCGAATAACGAAAATGCCGGAAGGAAGCTCCGACACGGCTAAAAAGCAAAACTGTCCGAATACTTAATGCTGTTTCATAGAGAGATTCAGAAATAGAGTTTTGCTGGTTCTTGTCTCACTATATGATATATTTTGTTTGAAAGCAATAAGTATTAATAAAGATAGACATAGGACCATATATATATATATATATATATATATATATATATATATATATATATATATATATATATATATAAAAATCTGGTTAGTTGATAGATATATCATTTAAATACAGTTAATACTCAATTATAATCATCCTTTATGATTATAATTGAGTATTATATATATATATATATATATATATATATATATATATATATAATACTGAATCAGTGGTTAATTACAGAATTATATTGTAATTTTTATTTTTTTCAAACTGCTTTAATGATTTTGTCTAAAGTAATTAAGTAATTTTTAAAAAAGAAAACAATTATATAAGAATAAAGTTAATTGCAAATTAAAATAAATACTTATGTTTTTTTACGATATGAATAATAATAAAAAATTTTAAAATTAAAATACTTTTAAATTAAATTTTAAATGAATTGATATTTTATGATTCGTTTTTTTTAACTACAACTAATTTTTTAAGCAGTGACATTTCAATTGTATTAAGTGTATTTAACAAATAGTTTCTTTCGCTATTTCTATAAACAAATAACATTAACTAATCACTTTAAAACATACATACATACACAATTACACTATGTATCCATATGGGTATGGCACAAACTCGTTCTATAATGCAGAAATTAATTTCCGCCAAATATTCCTATCCAAGCAACTTTTACTGCATCCACATTTATGACACTATTGATATATGCTCTTTATTCTTATCACTCTAAAACGGTTGAAAAACATAAAAAATTTCATATGTTTTGAAAATGTACCTTTTTTATATCACTAATAACGCTAAAGTTTTTCATTGTCACAATAAAAATGAATCATCCTGTACACAGAAATATTTATAGTTATTTTAAAACTAGAAAAATTTTAATTAATGCATTTCAATACAAAATTATGAATAACATCGCGATATTTACTTCAATTCTGTAACGAAGTTGCTAAGTTTAGCAACGTTGCTAAACAATTATAACCTATAAAAACAAACAGCTTTTATTTTTATTTTTTATTTAGTGTTTACTAATATTATCGGTTTATTCTGATGTAGACATTTTTTTCAGAAATTTTCTACATCAAAATTTTATATTAAATTCACAGATACATTTATGAATTTTTGTTCAATGCTATTTTGATTTACTTACTAGGACTAACAACTTCGTTACAGAATTGAAGTGATTGGACTCTATTTCTTAATCTCTATAAATGTTCTACCCATCGTGTTTGCTGCTGCTCTCCCAACCCCTTTTTGCTTCGATCACCCGTGAATCGAAAGTTTCTTTTGCTGCCGCGTTATATAATCTGAATACACATGTGCGGCTGTGTGGGCTGGCTGCTCTTTTTTCGGAGCAGGGCCGGGGAGAGGTGGCACGTCGGCGGTAGAGTGTTCGACATTTGGGTTCTTTTACTGAAAATTGATGTGTGAATGATTTATAGATGGTACGCAGTTTGAAGCATCAAACATCATATCTTATCATCATAAATTCACCAATCCGGTTTACGACTCGTATCAAAAACCTAGGACGAAAATATGACGGATATTCCGGACAGGAACTTACTGCAAATACTTTTTTAATTATATAAGTTTTCATAGTTCGGTAAATAAGTAATATCTGAAAATATATTAGTTCCTGACATTTGTAAGAAATTTTGAATAATAATTAAGAGTTTTTCGTCACACCCATTTGCGTACATGACGTGATTGTGTTGTAGGGTAGCGTGCGTAAAGCTAGTGACCATGTAATTTTATTATTTTTTAACTTAATAACATTCAGTTACTTAATCAAAACACAAATTACATTAATTTACACAAATACGCAAAAAAACATAAGTTACAAATATATACTTTAACCGATGTAAAAACTAACAACGAGTAAGCAAATCTAACAAATAAATCTATAAATTTGTAATTAATGGCACTGATTTAAAAAAAAATTGGCTTTCATTAATTAAAAATTTATAAATTTTTTTATGATCTAGTTACTTATTTTGTTATCTAGTAATTTGTTTCTATGTTCTGTTATTTACTGTAAATGTCATTTGTATCAGTATTCCTGATAAAGATGTACATTGAGTACGTAAACTATGTCGATTATTAATAAATATGAATACAAAAGTACAAACTAAAACTGTTTTATTTTAATATAATGAGTTCTGAAAGATTTTTTACTGTGTTTTTAGAGAACTATTTTATTTTGAGTTAATTCATATTTAACTAATTATAATGTTATTAAATTCCCTATCAGGTCAGAATGCGTCATTGTTAAAAACAATAACGAACCTGATAGGGAATTTAATAACAATTTAATTAATCATAATGCAGGTTCAGGACCCAAGAACAAAAGTTTATCTTTTGACATTAATATCATATTTAACTCTTATAT
Organism: Clivina fossor; assembly: GCA_963966155.1. Classification (NCBI taxonomy): domain Eukaryota; kingdom Metazoa; phylum Arthropoda; class Insecta; order Coleoptera; family Carabidae; genus Clivina; species Clivina fossor. The sequence goes on from CAWYQG010000471.1 coordinate 29,398, forward strand.
ACGAGTATGTAATAAACAACTTTTGAAAAATCTAGGGCTATCGTTTACTACATTCATAAAACAACTAAGACATACATAGTCGTACGTAAATAAATATATGTATGTAGTTTATGTTCTTATCGCTGGATACAAACCGAAAAAAAATACCTGTCAAAATGCGATTCAAAATTCCCAACACAAACGTGAGACAAATGTTTTTTTGCATGAATAATAACAAAGACGAAAATTCGCTGAACGGAAACGTATCCGAATGAGTTTTTGATTGGGCGTAGAAGATAAAAAACATAAAACCTGAGTTTTATACGTGTAAATCACGAAGTGTATATACGTAGGTGTAGGTTAGCCTGGGCGAAACGTAAGCAATAATAGAGGAAAGAACAGAGAGTGATTTAAAAGGAACTTATATACGTTAGTGTGTTGTATGAATGGCATGTGCTGCATTTTATTGCTTTATTACGATCAAAGTCGGCGTTGGAGTTTTTGATCGCCGTTGCGAATTTTAATGGCCATATGCGTGCAAAGACTGCTGTTAGATTTATATCGGTTATTGTTGAGATGTTAATATTAGATTTATTTTTAAATTGTCGGAAAACTTAATATTGACAAATGTAGTTTTCTATTATTTTAATAAATAAATTGATGTGACGCAATATAAATTACTTTTTCTTCAAGCGTATCATAATGTTCATATTACGTTACGTCATTAATAATAACATTATTATACAGCAGTTAGTTATTGGTGCCAGCACCCAAATATAACTACAAGGTCAAGCGTATTTAATCTGACACTCTTCGGTGATCATATTGATAACTATTACATCAAGTTAATTGACAATTGCATTATTTATTTAGAATTTTCCTATTGAAAATGTGAAAACAAGTACAAGAAATGCAATGTTCACAATCCAGGCTGGTCATAAACTGTAATAAACTGTAATAAACACGGTCAAGTATATTTAATTTAACATTTCCGCCTGGTATATTAAGAATTATTAGGTCAAGTTAAGTTAATTGACAATTGCATTGTTTATTTTCGCTTGAATTTGAATTTAATTTTTGAAAATGTGTGACGAAGTGCAAAACATGCAATGTTCATCTTCCAGGGTGGTCAGAAAGTGCATATTCGATCAAGGAAACACGGCCAAGTGTATTTAATTTGACATCTCCGACGGCTATATTAAAAATTATTAAGTCAAGTTAAGTTAATTGACAATTGCATTGTTTATTTTTGCTTGAATTTGAATTTGATTATTGAAAATGTGTGAAGAAATGCAATATTTAAATATGATTTAATTACTTTATCAGATATTTAAGTATTAAAATTACTTCTACCAAAATACATAATTGTGTATTGACGTATTTACACTTTCAATTCTCTTTTCACCTGATAAGTTCGATATGATTTCACATTAAACCAATGACTTTGCGAGTATGGTGGATCGATTTTTCTATTAGAAATCACACACATAGACACACATAGAGGATAAAAAAAAATATATAGCGTCATATCACAACAAAAGGGTTCATCAAGCAATCTCGGGGCAATTTAAGGTTTGCGGTAGTTGCGTCGCGAAGCGTCGGTGATGGTTTTTGTCTGTGTGACAGTGGCGTCGTGCTGGGCTAATTTTCCGGCTCAGTAGCGTCGTTATTAAATAGTTTATGATGTGTCGACAGTCGACAGGCGCGCGCGCGTTCGCTGCTGTAATAAAGTCCAAGCTGACACGCAGTCATTGTTCAAACGCTGATAATCAGCTCAGCGAAGTGACACTGATTCTTCAATACTTCGCAAGAAAATATGGCTAATTTTTATTAATATGCTACGTGTTTTTTTCGATTATTTATTTAATTAAAGTTTATCAACTTGGTACTTGTTATGTGTATTTATATTAGGAATTTTTATTTTTGTTATTTTTATGTAAAATATACAGTGTGTTGCCAGATAGGTGCAAATACAAATAAGTCAATTTTCTAACAAAATTTTGGAAACTGATCCCTCTAGATCCAAAACTAAGCTGCACCAAAAAGTAGTTTGATATAATACACACAGTGTGTTAAATTTTTTAATATAATTAGATATAATAACGCATAAAGTGCCTTAACTTTTTGCAGGATAAATTAGAAAATTACATTTTAAAAGCCAAAAAATACTATTAATTTTATTTATATTTCTATTTATTATAAATAATTTTACTTATATATATATATATTGTGACATTTAGATGAAGAAAAATATTAGATGTTAAAGTTAAATTTTATCAAAGTGTTCAAATTTTGAAATATTTTATTCATCTGATTTTTATCCTACCTGTCACCCATAATGGGCACGGCGTCAGTTGTTTGGAGGAGAGCGGGGTCGTAGGTGGGGTTGGTAGGAACTTTATTTTGTGATGTTGGTAAATTAGGTGGGCGCCAGTCAAAGCGGAATGTTGACGCAAAATTGAGAAGCTTTGACAAATCTCAAAAAGGAACTTAACGGGATAGGGATTGACTTCATTTTTCGAGAATTTGTTTCGGAAATGCGATAAATAATTAAATAAAAAGAGAACTTACATGCTTTTGAAAGATAACTCGTTATATTGCATGATATGCCAAATACAGAATAATATACGAATGTTTGATGTCTGCTGGTTAGCGGGTGGTCTAGCTAAAGAAGATCTTCTTCTGCGTTTTCGTCAGCGCCGAGGAGATGCAGAATGTACAGCGCAACAAAGCGGCATGATCGTGGATGGAGACATCATGAGAATGATCGCCCTCGTAATCGGAATACGCCCCGCGGGCTTTAGTACGACATAAACATCATCATCCAATCCATAATTACTGCTCGACTTATTGGATGGTCGAAATCTTTCATTGGCTGATCCAAACTCGGTTTCCACAATTTACTGGTGCCGCTATACATCTGAATCTCGCTCGGACACCGTTGAAAACGACAGCCTGTTCATCTAAACATGAGGGGGCACAGCAGATTTATCCAGAATACAAACATGATAAAATCAAACAAATCGAACTTGAAATAAAAGTCGATACAATCGAAATCACAAGATAGGCAATAGTTTCATACAATATCATCAATATGACAGATTAATGCAAAATCAGAATAATTTACCAGCTACAATTTAAATTACACAAATCATAAATTAGCTCAAGTGACGCTAATAAATTTAGCAAACAAAATAAATATCAGAATACAAAATTTAAGCGATAACAACAAAATTCAATTAGCAAATAAGATGAATCTCAAAGTACAAAATATAAGCGGTAATTACATAGTTCAAAATCATGCAAGTAAAATTAAAATATTTAACTAGAAACAAAAATACATAACTCAAAGAAAATTCAACAATAATACAATTAAATGACTTAACGATATTTTCTAGCTAAATAAGTTAAAGTTACTTGCTCAAAAAAATATCTTCAATATCAAAATAGTACAATCAATCAAAAAATTTGCTACTTACAGTATACGACGAAATAAAATACGACACAAGAAAATGATTACGAATAATGATCGGAAAGAAGGAAAAAGGAACAGGGAGCAAATTGGGGTCGCGTGCATGGGAGAGACAAAACACGAAAGTACTTTAGTCGATCTAGACAGAATGTCTTTCCCGTTATTCGTAAATCAGCAAGCCAATGAACGCATTCTGATCTTATAAGCGTAGCCCACGAAAACATAGGGTATTTCACCGAGAATTACGACGTGGCCACAAAAAAATATACTACAAACAAAATATCATCACAGCCGATATAGCTTCTTCAGCCTAAAATTTAAGCGCTGTGATAATAGCAAAAATATACGATACGATAAATCAAAAAATCATCGCAACACGAACAATGGCACGTGGCCTCAAAATAACTCGTATTGCAACAATCCCGAACTCTAGAAAAGTTCAAACAATAAAACGCCGATACGTTTTAATACGCGAATAAAATTATCAACCGCAGCGTCGCACACTGCAACCAAAATCTGAAGATCATAACGCGCTCTAGCGAGGGCTCGAAATTTACGAATACAGACAATGATACGCACTAAAGAACTTTCACAAACGGAAAACGGGAAGGAAATCTACTAGTATTTACAAAGGAAGAAATGAGGATTGGAACGGGAATCTGTGCTGCTTCAAGGTTAATTTTATCATCACAAAATTACTAATCTTCAAATAAACTATAACGATACAAACTCTAATAAATTGAACTCTACAAATCATAACTCAAAACAAAATAACTAATAAAATTATTCAAGAAAGAAATTGGCTTTACAAAATATAACAAAACGTAATCAAATGTAAGTTGACCATCATTGTATTCACGAGAGCAAAATTACGTTACTAAAATAATCCAAATACTAATAAAATCTCATGAATAACAATTCAAACATAATACAAAATAAATAAATTGTCAACTTACATCGTTTCAAATCCAAACAAACAATTTCTGCCTTGAATATATTACTTTTCAATACCGCATGGTAATTAACCTTCAAACTCATCACAGATACAACGACGACATACAAGTAGATTATCGTTCGGGACGGCTTGCTCACGGACGAGAGCTGCTCACGGAGAGAGAGCTGACTGCCAAGAGAGCGGGTTTGCACAATTCAAGCGTATTTATGAGCGTGCTAATTTCACACATTTTAATCAATATTGCCAATTCACTAAAAAATAAATACTTTATAAAACACAACTATTTTGTATAAATTTTGACTCGTGACAAAAAGTGTTTTTGTCACAATATATATGAAAGTTGAGGACTATTAACGAAATATGTATTTACATGTCACAAAACAGAATAAGCAGGAGACAATATTTTGTGTATATTGTTACTGAATACTTTGTACTAGAAAAGATGAGAACGGGGCAATTATTGATGTGCGTTCTAGTCACGTACACGCACGTGAGTATGGTAAAATAAGAGACATACGTGCATTTGCATTAATGTATTCTGTAACATACACGCACGCACGCATTGCATAAGGGGGAAGTTGTAAATATTTCTGCAACCGTACACGCCTGATTAGCACGGCTATTTACGCATGATTCATCTATTTCCCGTTTAACATTTGAACTTTACAAAGATAATTCAGTTTCTGCTTAAAGTCTTGCCTGGGAAAATTGATTTTTTCCTCTTTTTTGCTTTTTTATTTTTGTTTTTGATTAAATACAGAAATGATATTTAAAATTTATATTTAAATGTTATTTGCGGAAAATAAATTTATTTTTTATTAATTCAATTCGTTTATTATATTTTTGGGAATGTTGATTTTAATAAGTGAATTTATCATTTTCATATTTAAATTTTATCGTAAATATTTGAATATTATATTTTTGATAATATTATAAATTCTTTTAATTTATATTTATAGAAATTCCAAAATTTGAAAATGTTATAATTTTACCAGGTCGTGTTCATTAAAAATTGAAATGAAAAATTATTTTTAAAAGTTGGAGAAATTATTTAAATAATATTGCTTACAGGAATAATGACATAAAAGAAGAAATACTTAAATATGTTAAAAATCAATCTGCGATGAAACTAAGATTTTTGCAAATATTTAAATGTTAACTAAATCGCATTGAATTAATTTATAATTAGTTACATACATACATACATAGTCACGCTATATACCCAAAAGGGTGTGGCACAAACACTTTCTATTATCCCGAAAATAGTTTTTTCCAAAATTCTTATCCGGACAAGCAAATCTAACTTCAATCACATTTATCACAGTATAATATTTTTTTGATAAAGTAAAAATTTTATTTATATTATTTATATACTCTACCGTATTTTTGTTCCAATTTTTTTTTTTTAAATATTAAAAAGTGAAAAATATAAATTTTAAAGAACAAAGCATAAAAACATACTACGGTCAATTTTTTGTTTATAAAAATAAATTAATATTTCAGTATTTATTGCTATCGTTGTTGAAAGACAAAACGAAATAAATATTTCCTGGTACAGTGAATTTGTTTCTTGCATGTTACAGAAGTATATTTTCTTTAATTTTCTACATTTACACAACAAATTATGTAAACCTGCAAACGGTATAAACACACATACGCGCGCAGCCACCATTTATGCTTTGATCTTTGTGAATGTCAAAATAGAGTTTTATCTTTACATAAAGTTGGTCTTCTCTGTTTACCCATATCCTTCATCTTACGCAATACATGCATCTATATTTTACGGGATTACCCACGTAAATAATTTAGTAAATAATTTAGTCTCATGAAAAGAAAGAAATAAAAATACGCGTGCTGTTTTAAGCTTATTTTCTAATATTGTATTAAGTATATAATCCTCCTGTTGAAATTTTCTGTTTAGCAAAATGATTTTATCTACAAATAAAGTTTCAGTTGCCACGTAATTTTATAGGAATTTAGATAAATTACTGAAAATATCATGTAATATATTCATCAAATAACATCACAGATAGAATTTAATATCTGGAGCAAGAAGAATTTTGCGATGAACACGTAAACACACGAACTGCTAAATCCATTATATGAGTAAAACATCTTAGTAATTTTACTCTGAAATGTTTGAGAAATATTATGCAAAATCAATACTGTCATAATTTGTTTCATGTTTTACTTTTTCTTAATAAAATTACAAATATATGTATTTAATATATTTTTAGAAATAAAATGAAAATGAAAATTTAAATTTTGTATAATAATTTTATTTTATCAAATTTTATATGAATTACACAGTACGCGTAATTTTATAACAAAACCATCTTTATTCAGATATGTACCGAGTGATTCACCTAATTTGATAAATTATATGTATTTTTATCAGAATTACTTTCCAGTAGAAAAAAGTTGATTCAAAATGTCATATGTCAATCAATGTCAAATAGTTTCTTTCATTAGCGCACATCTTTTTTTTATTTTATTTAATACTATTTTTAGATATTAGATAATTTTTTTATTTTATTATTTTCTTGTGTGCTATATTAATTTTAATATATAGAATAATAATTATTAATATTTCGAATTATTTCAAATTTGTTTAAGAATTTTTTTGATTATTTATATTTAATGAAAAAATGAATGAACAAAATGAATCTGTCGTAAAGTAGTTTTGATTACAATTTATTTTAACTTTGCTGCATCCTAAGTAGCTTCTTTTTTGCATAATTATGATTATCCTTGCTATTTAATATCAGCTGTTATTTTTTATTTTTTATAAATGAAAAAAGTCTCATTTGAACAATGTTAAACTAACAAAAAAAAAAAAAAATATGTAGTGTTATGTAATGTTAATTATACGAAAAAACGATTTGAATAACCATAATATGAATATCATTGTTTAAACATTTATTATATTTATTTAGTAAACAAAAGTAAATATTGAACAATGCGAAGCAGAAGACAAAAACGATGATAGTGGTTTAAAGAAACATCAACTGAACAAAACATGCGGAACAACACAGCACACACACCTAATATTCTTTTCATTATACATATATCAAGTTTCCGTCATCCTATTTTGTTATTTCAAACGGAGCGAGACAGAGAAAGACACCGAGCAGTAGAAGAATAAACGCGCGAGTGGAGAGCAAAAAAAGAGCAGAACGAAGATAGGAATCATATTTCTCCGCGAGTATAGCTTTGTTACGTGATATATCGTTTGCCACGTACGGTAACTCGTTTAAAACTTACGTGACATAGTCATTATTTTTCTCGTTTTTTCCTCTTGTCTCTCCTCAACGAGCAAAACCGATGAAAATTTAAACGAACAAAACACTACTGAAAGCGATTTCGCTCACACGTGGAAAGATCCTGTCTTCGTCGCATCTCACAATGCTATCTAGAAATTATCGATTCATTTCATATACTGCTCATCTCAATCTCAAGCTTACATTATATTGTTTTTGTCTAGATTCTAATTTAACATATAGTCAAATTTAATATAACTAGTTTTAATAGGCAGATAAAAAAGTATTTGTACTTCTTGTAGAGGAAGAAAGAAGAAATTGTAGTTGAGAGAATAGTACGGAGTCCTCATTAACTTAACTAAAATAATTTTGCGAGATTGTAGAGTATGAAATGGAAATAAAGAAAATAAGGAGTAAATATAGGAAGGATACATACCAAATTATTTCAAGACTAACAATTTCAAAAAGCGCTTTTTAACTGACTCAATGTAGTTTATAGAGTTATTGTATGTTGGATTCCATATTAATGCACAATATTCTAACTTATATGAGAAATATATGAGAAAAAGTATCGATAATATAATTCACGTTTTACATACTTTATTTATTTTGTTTTCGTTCTTTTAATTTGCTACCAAGGAAATCGTTTAGTCTTATTTAAATTTGAAAGATTCAATTTTACTATCCAGAATCTCATCAGTTTTTAAATTTACACATTTACGTACTTTGATATTTTATAATGGGCTTACCAACTTGTTTATCGGCTAACAAATTTCTACTTGCGTGCCGATATTTGTTTTATCTCCGATGATATGTTTGATGAATTTATTATATAATGTTTACTGGGTAATTTATTTAGATTTCAATTAAATTAGCTAAACATTTATTTCAAGACTTAAATTGAAATGGAAAGCACACAAAATACGGTTTACAATTTGAAATAAAATTTAATTGCAACAGATACTGGTACATTGTTTTACAGACGCTAAAATAAATGTACTTAAAGAGTAAATGCATATATTCAGTTTTGTCACAATGAAAAAATATAACAGAGTTAAATATTTTCAAATATTTTTGTTATCTAAATATATTAACAAAATCTAAATCTAAAATAAATACTAACATTAAAAAATAGATATAAAATTTTTGTATTTTTCTCCAAAAGTTGGCAGTGAAATGCAGTGAAACCAAAATAAAAATTTTAAAATTTTAATAATTTTTTTTTAGTATCTTGTCAGCACTGTAAGCATTTTTTATAAAAAATTATATTCATAAAACATGTAAAATTATCTTCAAAACCTGTAAAATTGTATAAATTTTTTATAGTGTATATAATAAAATTTAATTTTGAATAAATTTCAAAAAGCTATTCTAAAAAAAGGAACAACCCCATTGTGGTTTTTGGTCTTTCATTATATATTAGCAATTTGATAAAAAAATCTGAATATTTAATAAAAATTTATATTAAATTTTAAATATTTGTCAAATATCATATAACATTAAAGGAAATAAATTGAATTTATTTTTGTTAAAAGTAGACTATTTATAAATGTTTGAAGAAGATACGATGTTTCTGCAATAACTTTTTAACTTTATAAATTGAATAATAATATATATTGAGAGAATACTTTATAATCAAATATTTAAAGTGCGCAGAAAGTTTACGACTGTAATTAATCTCTAGGAAAACAACTAATTATCTGTTTTAATAAAGTTACACTTGCTGCCTTTGGTATTCATTGGCTTGGCTGTATCTTAAGAGGAAAAAAACTTTATTATAATAATATTTATTTATTTATTTTTTTTTATTTATTTATTTAGCAATATAAGTACACTACAGACTTTATAGTCCAAATGATACAATAATTTCATATAATGTATGATAGAATAACAATACTATAACTAAGAAAACATTACGGCTAAGTTGGTTTCTCTATCACTATATTTTTAACAGTATTTTACATTTACTGAAAGACACTCCAAATATGTCGATCTGATCACCAATGGAATTTGCAATTTCTATCAACCTATTAATCACAGAATTTATTCCATAAGTAGTTTTACTAAAAGCTGTGTAAAAAGTTTGTCTTGATCTAGAATAAAATGATGGAATTTTAAAATATAACAGTTCAAGAATTTGTGGTGCATCTATATGGCCATTCACCAATTTATATACAAAGATAAATTCGGCTAAATTTCTTCGACGAATTAAACTATCGAAGCCAACAGTAGTTAATCGTTCTTCATAAGTATAAAGATTTTTATTTATTTTTAGTTTATACAGTAAGAAATTTACAAATTTCTTTTGAACATTTTCGAGTCTATTTGTGTAATATAAATAATGAGGTGACCATATGATACTGCAATATTCTAAATTACTTCTAACTAAAGAATTATACAATAAAATACAGGTATTGATGTTTGTAAAATCTTTACACATTCGTGTTACAAAACCACACATTTTCAATGATTTTTTGATAATATTATCTATGTGTTGTTTAAAATTTAACTCTGGGTCAAAAGTTACCCCCAAATCTTTAATAAAAGAAACATTTTCAAGCGGTGTATCAAACAGTGAGTAATTAAATAATAATGTATTTCTTTTTCTTGAAAATCTCATAATTTTACATTTATCAGCATTTAGATTAATATCGTTTATTTTACACCAGTAACCTAGGGAGTTCAAATCTTCTTGCATATACTTAGCATCGTAAATATCATTAACAACTGAATACAACTTTAAGTCATCAGCAAACAGTAAGAACTTGCAATTTGTGAAAATTTTGGAAATGTCGTTAACAAATATTAAGAATAGTAATGGTCCTAGATGTGATCCTTGAGGAACGCCGGAAGTAACATGAATATTATATGAAATAAAATTATTAATTTTTATTATTTGAAACCTATCATATAGATATGACTTGAGCCAGTTCAACAGGTTGCCACAGATTCCATATAGTTCAAGTTTCTGTATCAAAATTGAATGGTTTACACGGTCGAAAGCCTTCTGAAAATCAGTATAGACTACATCCACTTGATTACCCTTTGTTAACGCTTCGGAAATATATTCACTGTATACTAAAAGATTTGTGACAGTAGATTTATTTTTTGTAAAGCCATGTTGTTCTTCACAAATTACGTTCTTAAATGCTGCACTCATACTGTCTGTAATTATAGATTCTAATATTTTTGAGAAAATATTTAGACCTGAGATAGGACGATAGTTTTTTATATTACTTCTGTCTCCGGTTTTATACAGAGGAGTGATAAAAGATGTCTTCCAGGCTCTAGGAAATATTCCAGATTTTAGTGATAAATTAAAAAGTAGATAAAGTGGTAAAGCCATTGAAGGGCTACACATCTTAATAAAATAAGAAGGAATTCCATCAGGACCTGCACTTTTATTTGAATCTAATGAGCTTAATTTATCAAAAACATTATCTTGTGTTACAGCAATTTTATTCATATTTATATGGTTTACTTCAATATTACTATCTACTAATTTCAAGTTCTTACTGTCGCTGTAAACTGATTTAAAATAATCTGCAAACATATTTGCTATATTGTTACCATCCTGAGATGAGTTATTGTTAAAGTACATTGTATCAGGTAATCCATTTTTGTTGCGTTTTTTTGAGTCAACATATTTCCAGAATGATTTTATATTGTTAGACACATTTTCCTCTGTTATACGAACGAAATTTGAATAATCATTTTTTATTAATTCTTTGACTTGTGTGCGTAAGGTCATATATTGAAATTTATATGAAACATTGTCGGTTTTTTTAAATAATTTATACATTTTATTTTTACGTCTAATTAATAATTTTGTGTCTTTCGAATACCAGGTTGGAAAATTGTCTGTTTTAAAATAATATTTCGGAACAAACATTTCAATTACAGTATTTAAATAATCGTAATAGATTTCAATGCTATAATTTATATCATTTGAAAATATGTTTCCCCAATTTACAGAAAAAATATGTTCATTAATTTCGTCGTAATTGGCTTTTTTAAAGTTATATATCCAGTTTGTACTATATTGGAGCTTATTGCAATACTTATTAAATATTATTTCAATGTTTAACGGTGGATGATAAACATCAATCGGTAATAATGCTTCTTCAACTTGTGAAATCTTTAAAATATCTGAAGCGTTACAAAAACATAAATCTAGTAATCTATTCATATTATTGTTAATATTGTTATATTGCTTAAAATCTAGATAACTATAATTATCGCATAAAGTTTCGGCAGCATTATTACTCGCAATTTTTGGTTCTAAAAAGTTTTTATTTATTAACCAGTCAATATCTGGCAAATTGAAATCACCCGTTACACAAATAATAGAGTTAGGATGATAATTACTTATCTTTTCAAGCGTTGCGATGTGAACTTCATACAGACTGGGCTTGCTTAGGGGGGGAAAGTACACTGCACAAAAAATGTATTGGATGTCACCAAGAAACACAGAAATGTACAATTCTTCAACATTTACGCTGGCAAGCTGAATGTGTGCTGATGATAATAATTTGTTTACTGCTATGAGTACTCCGCCACCTCTTTTCTTGTTACTTGTGTCACTAGTTCTGTCTTTTCTATAGACTATGTAATTGTCACAAAAAAGTTCTCTGTCAAATATATCATCGTTCAGCCACGTTTCGCTCATAATTATAATGTCATAATCACATTGTAGAGTAGCTTGCCATAGGTTATCTGTTTTTGTTCTTAGTCCTCGTACATTTTGGTAGTATACGTTTAAACATCTCTTGTTATTTTTATTTTGACACAGATTTTGAATGTTTATTTTTCCTATGTTATCGAGATTTTCAACTTTTATATTTCCAGAGATTTCGATGCTCGGTTTTCTAAAAAAGTATTTTTATTTGAAGATTTCCTCATGTAGAATTTGTTTATCAATACACCTTCTGGCCAATTTATAGGATTCATAACTGTATCCCGGTAAGTACGCGGGATAGTTAGTTTAAAAGATGTATAAGTATCGTATTTAGGTTTCAAAAGTTCGCATACATAGTCCTTAACGTTTAATGAATTTAAGTGGTCTTCAATTTGTGATACTTTGACTTGCGACGCAAAACGAGAAATAAAAACGTAATCCATAGCTGTCTTAGATGGAACTACTGTTAAGTTTGATTGTTTAGATCCTGTACCGTAAATAATTTTAGATGTACGATTTTTTTTATGCGTAACTGGAATAAATGGGTCTTCATTGTCAGTCAAAATTTCTGTATTATTTATGTCATTATTTTTATTAATATTTTCATTTATCACAGTATTTAACTTATTAATGGATAAAGAAGAATTATTTTTTTGTTTTATTTTATGTGCATACGTTCTAGAGTTGTCAGAACTTGAATGCAAGCGTTTATTTTGTGTATTTGTATGCAGTTCTGTACTGGTATCGACATCTCTTGAATTAATATTGTTTTTCGAAGTTTTGCTATTTGCCGATATGCAAGAAACAGCTTGGTCCGGCAGTTTATTATTTTTGTTCACAAAATTATTACTGTTTGGCTTGATCGATAAAACAGTATTTATGTTTAACAAATTGTCATTTATCTTGGTTAAATTTAATTTTAATGAGTTCATTTCACTATTTAGGTTTGTAATTAATAATTCTTGATTTTTAATAATATCTAGATATTTTTCAAGCATTACTTGCCCACTGACCTCGGTTGAATTATTTGATTCATTACACTTAAGGCACTTTTCACACATCCAAAGCAAACTCTTGTTGGCTAGGAGACAATTAAGCTCACTTTTCTTGATTGAAGCACAAGCCATGTGATATACATTATTGCACTTTCCAGAACAATAAACGTAAAGATCTTCCTTACTTTTCACAATTTGTTTGCAGTCAAAACAGATGACAGAACCTTCCCCCGCCATCTTGTATTTTGTAGAATATAAAATGTAATGTTGACGTGCCTAAAAGGCTATATTTATATAATACTTATATAAAATCGTATTTATGTCTTACGAATCTAAAACTATTTTACGCAAATTATGAGCGAGTTATTAGTTTGTATAACATTACAATCATTTCGCACTTTTGTGTCAGCGTATAGAAAGTTTCCTAATTAAATTTTCTATACTGTAATTAGAACTTTGTCTGGTTTGATTAACTTGTAAAACAGCCGCACGAAACTATAACAAGTACCAACTCGAAATTGTTCGCTATATGGTTTACTTTCACGAAATTAATGTATCTTGTTATTTTCTTAGAGACTGTCGTGCTATACAGTTTAACTTTTGTTTCATTTTCTTATGATTGTCGATGAATTACTAGAAATGACTACTTGAAGATCGTTTGTACAATGTATTCATTTAGATTTTTGACAAGCTGTACGAGTATTTACTTAAGAATGTATCTTTAAAATATATGACAACATTTTATTGGCTAATTTTAAATTTATTCCAAAGATAATTTTCTTTTTAACATTTGGAAATACTAGACCTAAATTACATATTAGGTAATTCAGAAGTTTATTAAATTTTTTTTAGTCAGATTTGTATATAAGGATAGATGATATATTCGCAAATTATTTAAAAAAATTATCTTCATTTTAAAATCATTTTTTTTTTCAATTTTATATTTTTAGATTTTCAAATTTAGATAAACTAAAATAAAACGACTATAAGTTGTAGTTCTATATTAATTTTTATCAATAATTGACGTTTCGACGTACTCCACATTCATCATCAGTAAAAAATACTAAAATGACATTTGCAATAAATAAACAGAACATAGAAACAAGTTATTAGGTAACAAAATAAGCAAGTGGATTACAAAATTTATAAATTTTTAATTAAAGGAAGTCAAATTTAATTTGAATCAGTCACTTGTCACACTGGTTGATGTTATCTTTTTCTTTATATTTCTATTGTTTCTCTTATCAATTAAAACTTTGGAGAGCAAAAAAATAAAACAAATTCGAGATAAATTTAGAACTCATAGAATTTTGAATTCAATTTGATCAAAAATGGCGTATGGAACAAATAAGAAATCGTCTTACGATATCTAACTACACTTTATTGTTTGATAAATTTTTAATTATAAATTTAAATTTTATTTATTATATTTATCGTTTGAGAACAATTTTAAGCATTTTTTTATAACATAATATAAGTATGAGAGGAATTATGAAAGCGAAAGTTGCTTGTTTGGATAGGAATGTTTGGAGGAGATTGATTACGGAATGATGAAGAGAGTTTCTTCCACACCCTGTTGTGATTGTGTATGTATGTATGTATGTATAATATAAGTTATAATCTTTAGGCTATTTTAAGAATTTTTGGTATAAATAATAAATGCATTCTCTACATTAAAGAATATATCTTTTGTTAGCGAGCGATTATTTTTTAAATTTTTCATTAATTTAAGGTTTTTAATTGAACTTGTTTTATGAAGCTTTCAAACGTTTTCACCACATTTTTTACATAATTCATTTTTTAATTCCCTTTTGCGGCGTCGACGAGAAGAAAAAAAAGAAGTTCGAAGCAAGAAGGAAGTTATATGTTTAAAATTTATGAAAATAATATTTAATGCATTGTTGTTGAAACCACCAGAGAGCGATTGTTCTTAACTCTTTAACTCCTAATATACTGCCTACACCGCTACCGAATTCTTATTATTGTACACCGTAATTTTCTCTCGCAAGAGATAAAAATAAATTACTCTTTTATGTTGCTCTGAGTAAATATGTAAAATAGAATTGATGGTGCTATTACATATTTTTTTTTTTTTAATTTCTAGCATAAAAAAAAGTGTCGCAGTTATTGTTTTAAAAATTTATACTTACATTTTTAGTGCTACAAGTTTTTGCTTGTATTTTGGTGATATAATTTTTAATTTTACAAAATAATTTATGTAATTAATGTATTAAAATATGTAATAGCATATTATGTGCCTAGCAATCTGGGCGGAACACAAAAAGAGCTTTTATTCCGAGTGACATATACCTACGATTTTTTCTTCAAGCGTTCTACCACAATATTACTTCAATTATAATAAATAAATAAAAAATATACCATTATAAATTTTACTGTAAAAATCTTGTGTAATCATATCGAATTGAATATATCGATATTTTTACAGATAAGCACGAATTAGGCTTATAGTTACACGAATCAACTGTTTTTAGCGTGATGTCCGTCTGTGAACACGTGTAGAGCAAATTCGGCTGAATAAATTATTATAAAATTTCATATTTAAGCTTCGCCGCTGAATATTACAATTTATTCAACTTTTGGTAAAGATCTGCCAACTGAAAGTGGTAATTTACTGATGTCACTTACATGTGTTTTACGAATATTTTGAGATATATTTAGAAAAAATTTAGTTAACAAAAGTTGCTAAACAAGTTATAGCTAATAACTTTTATTTTGATTATTTTTCGATAGGGCTAAATAATTATGTATATAAATATGTATACAGTGTGTCCTATTTAAGCTGCTACGCATTGAGTTTGAAATATGATTTTTGTTAAATTAGGAAAAAATCCATTCACATTAATTTCAAAAAAATCTATGGTCATTATTTATGAACAAAACTATATTTTTATCATATTTTTTAATTTTTAATTATAGATAATTCTAACTAAAACTGTCTTTAAACAACTTTTTATATAGATTTTTAGTAACAGACTTATTAAATTTTGAGTTTCTAATACTAACTTTCAATTATCTTTTAGATACTGTAGCTGATATTTCCCTTATTTTATAACAGCTTAAAAATAAGACATCCGATATATATATATATATATATATATAAATTGCTCTACTGGATATTAAAATTTCAAAGCTACTTGTTATTGCAAATTAGTACAAATAATAAATTTAGCATATTTTTTTTTCTATTCAGTTTTATCTTTTGTATCGAAATTCAGAAGTCGCGCGTGGGCGTGGCGCATGTAGCATGATAATATCTTTCTGAATATAATAGGATTAAACTTTGTAATGCGAGGATAAACGCAAAATGGCCGACATTAGTAGGGAAACATAGCACGAGTGTAGGAACCAAGGCACACAGCCAAATCTAATCGCTGTACTGTGTTTCTCGCAACTGTTTCTCTCCTCCGGGAACCACCCTCTATTTCATCCCCTTACCATTTCTATTCTCGGTGTAGTTTGGTTATTGTGTTTGTGTGAGTGTATCAGTCGTACCCAACTAGGAAACGACCTAATTTTTCGTCAACGACCCCAACTGACGACCCAATAAAACTGTAAAGTGACGTCGCGTTTTGCCCCGGTCGGTTGATCGCAGGTGTTGGCAGGCTACTGGTTACATGCGGCTAACCTAACCTAACTTTAGCGATGTTGGATTAGTTTTTGAACCCGAGATCCCAACGAAATACGACGAAACTTTCTTCTAAATTAATTTGTTCGGCGACTGCTTCACTGTCTGGTTTTGCGAGAGTCGTCGTGTATTATTAATATATAATGTGGTGAAACAATTTAAATTGTGCTCCGTTTTCTATGTATGTGGTTGTACCATTTCGTTCTTTGTCTTTTGTTGCTTCTGTTTCTTCTCTCTCTCTCTCTTCTTAGAACTTTTGAAATAACAAAAATAGCTCTGAGTTATTTTACTTGCAATGGAAACTAGAAGTTTATATTTGAAATTAAAATGGCTCGTTGCTTTAAACTTTTATTATTATTAATATTAAAATGTAGTGTCTACATTTCCTACATTAGCTTCGGAGCTTTTTCTTGTTTTAATTAATTTTATTTTAAATTTCATTTGAATAATGACGATATGTTTGCTCGCATCTGCACTTTCCTTTATTAGATTTTTTACCTAGTACATACATTTTTCATACTTGTAACTTGTATAACTTCACGATAATTACTAAAAATTAATACAGAACTTTATTCTAAAGTCGTTTTATTTTTACATTTAATAAATTTACGATAGTATTTTTGTATAGAAAATTGGTATAATGAGAAAAATTTTATAATTTCTTTTTTGAAAATTATTACGAAATTTTTTGGTGCTTTTTTTAATAATTTATTATTTTTCATATTTGTAACTTGTATAACTTCATGATGTACGTGTAGTACGTCAAAACGTTCATAATTACTAAAAATTAATACAGAACTTTATCTTAAAGCCGTTTAATTTTTACATTTAATAAATTTACAATAGTATTTTCATATAGAAAATTGGTATAATTTGATGAGAAAAATTTTATTATTTATTTTTTGAAAATTATTACGAAATTTTATGGTGTCTTTTTTTAATAATTTATTATAAATGAATTTATTAAAAATTTTACTTATTGCATTTTGTAGAAGTTCTTTAATTATTTATTTTTTCAATCTGCAATGATTTGAAAATCGCATAGGAAGTATCCGAAATGTATTTGTTCTTTCAGAAACGGTTTACTCTCGTTATCTACCGTACACTACCACTACACAGTTCGTCTCTGTATTTATCGTAAAAGTTTAATATCTAGCCAAGTCCGAATCGAACTAGTGATTTTGAACACGATGATTTATGATTTTTATTGGCAGTGCACATAACTACACAACACTATGTATGAGATATGATTTGCTTTCGGCGAAAGCTTACGCTGCTACTTCAAGATGGTGTTTTTGTTCGTTTTGTCTGTAGTTTATATTGTCTATCTGATGTTGTACTGTATATGTACGTATGTTGCAGAAATGAGTTAAAGTCGTTACGATAGTGTTTCCACTTCAAATTTATCGTAAATTGATTTATGATTTACTGGTTGATGTCGTTTATTGTTTATTTATTATCAGATTTCTCAATAGTGCTGCGCCTATATTGCAATGCTTGATATAATGACTCTTATTATTATTATCAGTATAATGATAAATTAAAACTAGACAATGATAAATATTTTTTTAGTGTGATATTTAGTACAAAATAAATATTTAATATATAGATGCATTATCACTTTGTAAATTATTATTAAATTTACAAAAAAATATAACAGTGTCATATTACAGTGTCATAACAATGCTACCATACTTTTATTATTCCACCAGATATTTATTTTTTATGATACCACAATTATTTTATTTTATTCATTAAGGCTACAATCAGAGAAATAGAATATTCTGATAAACTTTGTGGAGAAGTGTAGAATTAGAATTTTTCACTATTTTAGTTTTTTATTTAACTTGACGATAAACATCATACAATAAAAAGTTTTATGACAGAATAGTTTTCTGTTAAAGTGAAGAAAATTGTTAGAAATTTTTATTGAGAAGGTGTCAAATGTTCATACATGTGTAGTACGTGTATGTAGAGCAGAAAATGGACACGTACAATTGCGATTTGCATTTACATTAAACCGGAAGTTACAGTGTAACACTGTATGTATTTATAGTTTACTGTAACTTGGTTTACTTGCAATAAAAGACGCGTTACGATGCATACAGAAAATGCATTATGTAAATAGATTTTGTTAATACTTTTTTTTTGTTTGAATTTTGTTTTTTATTTTATTTTTACATGATAAGATATGGTTGTTATGAAAGGTTTTTTTTTTACAAGAAAAGATAAAGAAAATGTGTATATTATCATACGTAGAATACTTTATTTTTTTTGCAATATAATTTGAAATTTTATGTTTCAAAGTTATTTATTTATATTTCAGTATGGATGTAGATAGAAAAATGTTAGACATGTGCTTACGCTTTATCTAATAAATTCGTTTTATACGTTTATAGTTAAGTGCAATTTTAAAATCTTTATACTACATATATTATGATAACGGCTATAAGTTGTAGCTCTATATTAATATTTATAAAGAACCGACGTTCTCGACGTACTCATTACATTTACAAATGACATTTAGAGTAAATAAACAGAAAATAGAAACAACAAGTTACTAGATAATAAAATAAGTAACTAGATTATAAATATTAATACAGAACTGCAACCTAAAGCAGTTTTATTTTAATATAATCAGTTCTAAAAGATTTTACTATTTGAGTCGTATAGATACAAAACTCACTATTTGGTAAATTTTATGTTCTAAAATATTTGCAAAAAAAACTGTCATAGCAGGGTGTAATTGTATTTTGATGATAAAAATCTTGTTACTAGATGGCACTTATTAAATAAGGAATGCCATCTAATAACGAGATTTTATCATCAAAACACAATTACATCCAACTATAACAGTTTTTTGCAAATATCTTAAAACATAAAATTTACCAAATAGTGAGTTTTGCATCTATACGACTCATATGTTAAATAAAATTAAATTTGTTTATTAAATTTAAAGGCGTGAAAACGTAATATTTAACTGCTGAAATCGCCGTTAGTGAACTAATTTTATTTTTAGTTAATTATGAATTAAGAAAAATATCCCGGTAAAGTCAAATAATAATCAAACTAATCATAAAATTAATTCATCAAAACACAATTTCTGCATTAAAATATTATATTAAATATAATTAAATAAAAATCTTAATTAGAAATTAACAAACTACATCTACATTTCCACTTAGGCCGCAACATTCCGCTGCATTCGTACACAAATCTCCGTTCAGTGAAGCGCATAATTGCACAAGGCAACTAGCATGTAACGTTTATAAGCTTTCGTGTATATATATATATATCTTCGTGCAATATCTCCTTCTGCACGCGGTTGCACCATCTCTCACGCACGCACCCGGGGACTTGGGCGCGAGAGGTGCGGTTTGCTCATTTGCGTATTGCACGCGGCAGGTAGCGCGTGAAGCCACCCCGGTTTCCTGCTGCCGCGACACCCATGCAGAGGGCCACACTGACTCACACGTCACGCTGTCTGACCAGGAAGAGGACATATTATACATGTACACTACCGACTACCGGCCTTTTCACTGCCGCTCACGATGTGATTCTCTTACACGATGAATTGATTCTCGAATGAGTTTTGTGTAAGTGACAAAGTATTCAGGAGTTTAAAATTGAATTGCAGAAAACGATTATTTAGCTTCAAATATATTATAAAAACAAAAAAAAATATTATTAAATACTTTTTATTATCATAAAATCGAATTTTTTACGCTCCAACATTATAACGTCCTTTATATTTGTTTGATACTTAAATTTGTTACATAGCCATAAGCAACATAATATGATAGTCAGATATTGCTTTGTACTAATTTATTTGAATAATTCTTTGCAAAAATTTTATTATTGAATAAAAAATAGAATAATATTTTTTTTAATTAACGTTACTATATGACCTATGTAGAAGGAGGTCATTATATTACTAGTACAATAATGTACATTATTCATGTAATTATTAAGTAAAGTTATATTAATTGACAGTTAATTGGTTACTTTCGTTTGAATTTGAATTCGATCTTTGAAAATGTGTGGAGAAGTGCAAAAAATGCATATACATCACTATATTTGTTAGAAACTGTATGTTCGACCATAGAAATATTAATTCTCACAAATCATATTACAAATATAAATAATATATACATATACATACTATTTTACAACTGTTAGTATAACTGTTTTGTTTGGAACGTTTGAACAAAAAGTGCCATATGTCACTCGGAGCAGAATATTTTGTTTATTCTTCGCTCAGATTGCTTAGTCTCAACTCTGTCTCGACCGCAAGTATTCTGAGCTCAACAAAATAAAGATTTTGGTCCTTTTAACATAATATACTATTATATACATTTCCACTGTATATACACGTCATACATATGCAATTTGAATTTGTTGATACTTTTTAACAATTTTTTTTTCTCTGTAATGAAACAGTATTGAAAAACATGTGTTATATATTTAGATTTCAATTTTAGTATGTAATTTAGACATTTGTACGAAATAATTTAATAAACATGTTTAAAACTTTTTTTAATTAATAATTTATTTAATTATTAAACAAAAAACAACTATTTTCATAAATTCAATTTCTGGTATCAGTAAAATATGATCCCACTGTAATAATACCTATACCCAAATCATTATAATATAGACATCAGTAGAAGAGGGTAAATACTCCATGAAACTTGTTCGTAAAACTTCCAGTGAAGTCCTGACCGAGACAGAGAGAGAACGAAAAGATTGTCTCAAGTTACTTTCCACTCTTCTCTTTAACCGCAGTTACACTGTTACACACTGCCCTATACCCGTTTGCTCGCTTGTGTCTAACCAGGCAGACAAGACGTTCGCGAAACACCTACGACTATAAATAAATATTTGACGTGTCAACTCTTCTTTTACCTGGCCACCATTCAATTTACTGCCGCACACGTTTTGTAATAGAATGGATATGTTTATTTTTTATGTTATTTATTTATTATTGAGCTGGTAATTTTGTGTCAGGTAAAAGAGAGAATTACTGTGTAAAAATTTAGGTTTTTTAGCGGATTATGTGACAATATATTTTTAAAATATGCAATTAATTTATGAGAGTAGAATTAGAAGTTTGTTTAAAATGATGCATGTCTTAATTGGAAAAGTATTTAATTAATATTGCAATAATCAATTATAAAGTTTTACAGTGTACTATATTTTATTACTAATAAACTTTTGTTTATTTTTATCGTTATTATTTATTATTTTAAATAAAGAATAAATTTAAAAACTTTAAAAATTTAAAACAAATTAATATAGATATTAAAAAAATAAATATACACATTCTACAATATGTTTAAGCAATAAGAAAATTTATATCTTATTTGCATTTGTTTTGTAGTTCAATTTACTAACATTATTTTGTTTTCTGTTTCAGGTAAGTGAATTGAAATTGACAGTTTTTAATAAGAGAAAAAAAAAATGAAATTTGATGGCTATAATAAGTAAGTAAACACCCGTATAATTTAATTGTTTTTATGTCTACGACTATATTTATTATAATTTTGTTAGCAAAATTATCAATTAAGATAATTATATATTAAAAAATTCATTACACGATGATAAAAAATAACTAAAAAAAAAATAATTCAAACAAAATAAAAATATAAAATTATAAAGTAAAAATCATGTATCTTAATTTGACTTAATTACATTAAATAATATTAAAAAAAAATCCGTTACGAGAAAAAAAGAAAAGCTTTTATCAATTCTTGCGGAAGTTGATAAGGGGGGACCATTGGCATTTTTTTCAGAATAAATGTTTTTTACAAAATTTGTTCCAAAAATCTGAAAAAATTCTGTAATATAGAGAAAAGAATTCTCTACAAAATAGCTGAGTAATTTTTCTCTCTAGCTTATACTGCGTTGGCAGGAAAAAATATTGAATATTTACATTTTTTACATTTTCATTGATTTTTGCGAGTTTTGATAATTTTTATAAATTAAACTATTAGTATTAGGAAAAAATGTTAAGTATTGACTTAAATTTCTTTTTGCACGTTATATAACCTTCTTAAATTTGTTTTTTGCTAAATGTTTCCAGTTAAGCTCCATATAGGTGAAAAATGTAAAAAAAGTAAAAACTTGTCGAATTTGAAGTGTGACTATATGGTTGTGTAGCATTTTTCAAGGGCTTTTCAATGAGACCCCACTCGATTGGTTTAAAAAAAAAATTGAAAATTTCGTATTCAGTAGAAACCTGTTTAAACATGGACCGTCCGCATTGCCCACAGAACTCGACCTAGCTATAAACATATCATAATTACTTATGAAATAAAATTTTTAAAAAATTTAATAATGCGAGCTCTAAGTGGTTACACTCAACCGTTTTTTCATAAAAAGTCAATTATTTTTGGACCTGTTGAGACTTGGAACAAATGTCTGGTATTGGGTTGTAGCCCTTCCAAATATACACAATTAAGCTAAATACCTTTTTTTCATAACTGCTATAGGTTTTTTTAAACAATTAAAATATAGTAAATCGGTTGTAAAACAAAAGCGAATCACCGAAATTTAAAGTTTTACATACTATTGCATAGCATTTTAAAAGACCTTTCCAACGATACCAAACTTGATTAGATTCGGATAAGATTTAATAAAAAGCATGTTGTGACATGTTTAGGGGTCTTTTAGACCCATAGATTGTCTTTTGGTTGGTCCTCATTTTTGATTCCCGACAACTTTGGTCTCCTAATATTTTTCTCTAAAGCGCATAGTTTTCGAGTTCCGGCCACCTATGTCTTTGTTTTAATATGTTTACTGCGTTGTTAATTAAAACAATGAAACTTTAGTATTAATTTAGAGGTGTGAACACATTCTGATAAGACTTATCAGATTGAATTTTAAATACGTTTTGGTTACTTTATTCGGAATTCCGTGTGCTATTGTTGGAACGTAAAACGTGAACGAATCCTCGCGAATTTACGAGATTTTATTATACATAAGGTTTTAACGTATAAAATGGACTATAGCTCTTGTTTTCTTTTAATTTTACCGGAAATTTTGTACCTAGATAAAGCAATGTTTTGTTATTTATTAACTTTACTGTTTTTACGACGACTTTAAATAATTTTGTTATCTTTCACGGAAAATAGTTGTTTTTTCTAGAAAAGCTGGAAAAAGAAATATGTTAATCTATTTAATATTAAGTATAATTAACTAAATGTTTTTAAATATGTAGTTCCATACTATTATAAATATTAAAAAGATAGAAAAATACTTTAGGATTAAGTTCTGTATAATTTTTAATTAAAAAATCGACGTTTTGATATATTCTACGTATATCATCATCAGGAGAAATTATACAAATGATATACATAGAAACATGTTACTAGGTAACAAAATTAAAGGAAGCCAAATTTTATTTGAAACAGTGTCTTCGCACTGATTGATCATATCTTATTCTCTGTAAATTTTTATTGCTTCTCTTATCAATCTACTGTTAATATTGTTGTCTTGCAATTATTATATTATCTTCGAATATACTATATTACATTATATAGAACTTAATCTTAAAGCTTACAAACAAGAAGAAAAAATTTAAAATTACGTATAAATCTTCAAAAACTAAGCACATTACTTAATAAAAGTGTCAGTAAATAACTATATATTACTTAAAATATGAACTCTAGCTTTTTACCGACTTAATTCCTTTGAAAAGAGCACTTTTATTTTCCTGCTGCATTCAGTTCACTTGCCAGCCGCCACCTAAGTTGTGCAAGGCGATTAATTTCGGTCTGAGGACATAATCACCTGCGTTATTTAATGAGCCACCTTACGAAGTGACTGCAACAACCTTACACCGGCACATAACACACCAGAAAGAGATATCACACCCCAGGCCGGGGCAGTGTCGTCTGGGCCGCATGGCGAGAGAGAAAAAAAAATGATTAACTCCATTAGGACGACAAAACTTTTTAGCGAAATCATATTTTTACGTGACACATAAAACAGTCGGCGCTGCAGCTAAATGAATTAGCGCGACGAAACTCCATTAGTGTTTGTTCTGTCTGCGCCAGCCTAGCTTTGGCTAAAAGCTCTCGCTAGCGCG
Organism: Clivina fossor; assembly: GCA_963966155.1. Lineage (NCBI taxonomy): Eukaryota > Metazoa > Arthropoda > Insecta > Coleoptera > Carabidae > Clivina > Clivina fossor. The sequence goes on from CAWYQG010000471.1 coordinate 54,472, forward strand.
CCGCGACGCAACTGACAAGTGTCAACCACACATTCGGTACGCTCCGCTGTGAATTGCTTACTCTGTCATGTTGTTTTTTTTTCATTCTTTCTTTCTTTCTCAGCGAGAGGTATTATAGTTTACTTTGTGTATTTATGTATTTGAATATAGTTTGATAGTTCTTTTTTAATAATTAGAATTTTTCATAGTTTAAATAGTTTTTATAGTTTAGTTTTGTTTTTCATAATTTACTGTACTTGTATTGTTAAATTTCTTGTATATTTTTCTTAAAATCTAAGTACCAATTCTCTACAATCTATGAAAAAACTTATAAATCATGAGACACTATGATGCCCATTATTTTTCAACTCAATTGCTGTTTAATTGTTTAAAAATACATAATATTAGAACTATTGCAAATATTATGTAATATGATATTAAGTCGACATTTTTTACATAATAATTTATTCATTTCAAATAATTTATTTATAATGTCATATAATTTTTACCGTTTTTATTTCAATTCTAAATAAAGACAAGTAAAAAAATTGACAAATTTCTTGTTAACACGACATATAATAATTTTAAACCAAAATAAATGTAACATAATCATCTTACATTTATGAAAGTAAAATGATAAATTTTAAACAATTTATGAAAAATTGGCATATAATCAATATACGAGTATAAGCAATTTAACGTAATTTAAAAGGTTAACAAGATAATTTATTACAATCACACCCAATTAATGTACCCACAATTTAATTCGTTCGTTCTTTTAAAATCGATTCCAAAAAAAATTATTGCTATCAATTATACTTTATCAGAGATGTAATCTTTTTTTTTGTGTGGATCCTATATGTAGTAGCTATATTAACTTGTTTCAAAACGTATTAGCAATATTTATGTCATATAATTTATTTTACAAATATTGCTATAATATAGTGAAATAGGTTTTTTTTTTCTAAATAGTAGTTTGAAAAAAAAAAGTTAAATTGTAGTCTATTTACAATATTTTGTATAAAAATTAGAATATTGAAGTATTTAATTTAACCAACTACCGAATAATTTTAACTATGAGATTGAAAATACCAGCCCTAAACTTATCAAAAATATATCTATCTAATTTTAAAATTATATCATTATTATTGCAATAATTCATAAAGTTAGAGCACTAACTATTTCAAAAATTAGTGACGTTCAGGGTGGATTTTTGCCAGAGAGAGGATGTGTGGATCAATTGTTTGCTCTTCGTATGATTGTCGAAAAGTCACTTGACAAAAATAAAAAAGTGTTCTGTGGCTTTCTTGATTTAAGAAAAGCTTATGACAGTGTTCTTCGCGAAATTTTGTGGGATGTGCTTTGCGAGTATGGTGTTAATGGTAATCTTTTAGGAGCAATTCAAGCTCTGTATGATGGAAGTGAAGCTGCAGTACGAGTTGATGGTTGCTTAAGTGATTGGTTTCGTATAGATGTTGGCGTCAAACAGGGCTGTGTAATGTCTCCTTGGCTATTTAATTTATATATGGATGTACTTCTTCGAAAAGCTTTCTGTGGTAATGATGGTATACATATAGGTGATTGTGTTGTACCTGCTTTAGCGTATGCTGATGACGTGGTTGTTTTGGCTGAATCTGAAGAAAAACTGAGAAGGATGATTGATAGAATTAATGTTGTTGGTAAAGATATGAATCTTGTGTTGAATGTTGATAAGTGCAAAGTTTTAGTTTTTGAGAAAGGTGATTTGATGACTGAATGTAATGTACATATTGACGGTGCACGTTTAGAGCAGGTAGATGAATTTGTGTATTTGGGTAGTTTGCTGTCTAGAGATGGCCGTTTTGATCGTGAAATTGAAAGGAGAGTAAATGCTGGTTGTAAGGTTTTGGGTGCTTTGGGAACTTTTGCTAGGAATGTAAATGTTTCAAAAGAAGCCCGTTTAAGTATATATAATGCAGTTTTGGTGCCTACGGTGATGTATGGTAGTGAATGTTGGGTTTGGTTGCAAAAGCATAAACGGAAAATGACTGCTGTGGAAATGAGATTTTTACGTGGGGTATGTGGTGTAACTAGGAGAGATCGGGTACGAAATAGACTAGTGTATGATGAGTGTGAAATTGAAAAAAATGTTGTAGCAAAAGTTGGTGTTAGTCAGTTAAGATGGTTCGGACATGTTGAGCGAATGTCTAATGAACGTTTGGTTAAAAAGATTTATTTGAATGATTTTAATGGTTTACGTTTGCGTGGACGTCCAATGAGTAGTTGGAGTGATATGATTGAGAGTGTTTTGCGTGAGCGGAAGTTTCCAAGTAGTAGGAATAGAAGAGCATGTATGAGAGGAATTATGAATGTGGATGAAGCGAAAGTTGCTTGTTTGGATAGGAGTGTTTGGAGGCGACTGATTTCGGGATAATGAAAAGAGTTTGTGCCACACCCTTTTGGGTATATGGCGTGATTGTGTATGTATGTATGTATGTATTATTGCAAACACATTCGTAGGATTGGTGATTTTTTTTCTTATTTCTCTTCTACATCTATCGATGTAAAATATTACCGAAGTTCTTGTTTTATGTTGAAGTACTCGTTTATGAAATTTAATGTTTTCTAATAACTAAAACTCTTAACAGAAATTTTATAATTAGGTATATTTTTTATTATAAATTTTGATAAAATATTTGGAGTAATTAATTGAAAATCTTTATTAAATAAACAAATTGAAAATATAAATTACGTATGTAAATGAAATAATGTCGTAACAATATGATAAGCGAAATAAAATATTTTGCATTACGTAATGCTTCCTCCAACAATAAGTATTTACATATGTAGACGTAATAACCCATTTGCCCTCCCATCTAACTAAAGTGCGTACGTATACATGTCAGTCTGTACGTCGACGTCCTATCCGCAGTCTATCCGACGCCTCCCGTCTTTCTGACGTTCCGCTAATATTTTCTGATGCTCGCAAACAACTGCAAGCGTCGTGTCGGTTTCCTCTTCTTCTTCTTCCTCTACTACTGTCTGCGTCTGTGCCATCCTGAAAAGGAATATGATTTATTATGCGATATTTATCTATTCGGCCCCCAAAGACGCGGATAAATAGTGTATGCGACGGAATGAGAATAAAGCAAGAGTGGAAAAGGACGACGCACCGCACCGTGACGCCAGTTCAAAAACGAACATGCTGAGTAAATGGGCTTTTTTTTAAAGGGATGTTATTGCTGCAGTCAAAACTTTATTCATAGCAAATAAAAACGTTCTTGTGTTCTGATTTGCTGTTTAAAATAGGTTATAGGTTTGAAATCTTTATTTTTAACCGAGAGGTGCGATAAATTAGGTGAATTGAACTAGTGTTTACGGTATGAAAGGATATATTGTAATATTTATAAACAGTTTTTAATTTTATATTATATCCTTAATTATATATTAGGTTACAGTATTTAATTTTATTTTGAATTTTAAGTATACTAAATTAGTATGTTTGCAGTTTCAGAAAATGTAATACAATTGAAAATTTTGGATTGTAATACTGTATGATCATTAAAATAAAATTCATTTATTTAATTTTTAAAGCAGGTTTAATTTACCATATTATATGTTTTTTTTTTTACCGAAAAAGTAAGTAATTACATAAAATATACGTATTTTATATTTATATAGTGAACATTTTCCCTTAAAATATTTTTAAATAATATTACATATATTTTGTAAAAAAAAAAAATGATGTTTGTAAATTTACATATTAAACAATTACCTCAGATTTTATGTAAAATTAGCGAATTTTTTTATACAGTGTAAGATATTGAAATGAAATACATGCATTTGTCATTTTTGCTGTTCTGGTTTTTGATATTTTTTTAAAAAAAAAAGGTTAAGTATTAAAAAATAGAATCAAGTAAAATTAAATAATATTATTTCAAAATATAAAATAGCTGTCAAAGATTTATTCTTTCGTTTCGAGGAAAGGATTTACTTGGGTGACAAATATCTGACGGAAGTCGGTAGTCAGTAAGAAGATTCTCGTTCAGCGAAAAACAAATAATTGTCAAGATGCTTATAGCTGCGACCTATGCCACCGTCTATCAAAGTTAATATTGACAGCATGTTAGCAGATCCACCGAAAAAGTGTCTAGTGTTTACCTGGCGTGGCACGGGGGTGTGAATCCAATAAAAACTTTTCTTGCTTTAGACTTAGACTCTGTTACCTTCCCTATATACATCGTTCACCCGTTTGACATATTGAATAGCTAACGCAAAATGCAATGTATTCATCGCTCTTTTCTTCGTAGGTAGGGATTGGCGCGGGTGTTAAGGGCCCCGGGGCCCCCGGACCGGTGATCAATCGTTCTTCTTGTGCTTGTCGTTTCATCGACAAACTTCATCACGTTAAAAGTTGGCGGCGACGACACTGTCGTGTGTGTGTGTGAGGTGGTTGATGCTGGATCAATTGGATTTTGCCAACTTTCAACCAACAACACATTTCATTTTTATTTCTAAAATTTATTTGAACGAATTGATTTACTTTAGATTATCTAGAATCAATTTTAACTTAGAAACGATTTACTACGTTTTAAATGTTTTTGAGGTATAATTAAATTATGCTCTGGCTTTATTAATTTTAAAATATTATTTTAGATTTATTAATTTCTTTAATAGCTTCAAAATATTTACAGATATTCCTCGACTTACGATCGAGATAGGTTCTTAGACATAAACAAAGAATAACAGCAACAAGATTGGTATATACAAAATTCAAATTCGTAGTTCAATCTTTATTCAAAATTATAATAATTATAATAAAAATACTTTATTATGTATTATATATTAAATTTTAGGGAAATCTCCGCAATTTAATCCGCAACCTGTAATCTGCGCTTGAATGAAAGATACAAACACAACGTCGTAAGCGCGAACCGTCGTAAGTCAGGGACCAGCTGTAACATGATGATTTAAGATTTTAATTGGTTTATTTTTTTTTTAATAAAACATTACATAAATCATACGTAGATAATCATTCGTGCATACATGCATAATCATGCTATGTACCCAAAAGAGTGTGACGCAAACTCCACTATCTACTATCTTGAAATTTTAGTTAAATTTTGATTACTTTATTATATATATATATATATATATATATATATATATATATATATATATAATTCACTAATTGTATTTATTATTATGGTTCTCTTTCGCAGTGTTAACTGGTGTGGATTATATAACATCCGAGGTCACACCGTGACCTAAAGGATTGTTATATTTTTTAGCTTACATGAGAGTCCTGCGTAGTATGTAAGCAGTGCCTAAAATGGCAGTTCTTTGAATAAGGGCGAAATTGTGTTTTCCCGGTATTTGTTCGACATATTTTTTGTGCTGTTGACTTACATACCCTGTTGCTCCTACTATAATTGGTATCATCACCACCTGTTTATTCCACATGTTTTTTAATTCTATTATTAAGTCTTTATATTTTAATTGTTTTTCTATTTCCTTTTTATTTATATTGCTATCAGATGGAATGGAGATTTCAATTATGTATATTAGGTTTTTCTCCCTGATTATAATATCAGGTTTGTTTGCTGGTATATATCTGTCAGTTTTGATTTCCTGATCATATAAAATTGTTACTGAATTATCCGTGTTTGTAGTTATTGAGCTGGGGGTGTGATCATACCAGTTCGAGTTTTCTATGTGACAATTATAATATTTACATAGGTTGAAGTGTATTAAAGAGCAGACTCGATTATGTCGGGTTATGTATTCTTGTTTGGCTAATGTTGGGCAACCTGTCATTATATGAACTACTGTCTCTGGTTGATGTTGACATAATCTGCAGCTCCCTTCATTTCTCGTTTTCAAAATTTTGTATTGATGATATCTGGTGTTAAGTGCTTTATCTTGAGCTGCCATAATTAAACTCTCAGTTTCTCCTTTCAAATCGCCAAATCTCAACCAGTTGTATGAAATATTTTTGTCGTGTTGAATTTCATTCATTTCTCTAATATGTTCACCATGTAATGGTTTTTCGTACCATGTCTTGTATGTTTCTTGTTTTGTTGCTTTTTTAATTATTTCCGGGTTATTTAAAATAGTTGTTTCTTCTTCTTCTTGGTTTGATAGGTATTTCTTTTCTATTGCTTTTGTTCGATTGCATAGAGATTTTTGTTTTTTCAGCTGTGTGTCGTAATTGAGTATGGCTTTTACTATTTCATCAGTGGGAGCTTTGGTTATTATGTAGTGTCCTAAACTATAGATTGCTTCGGTGTGTACCCTTTCTATTGATATTAATCCTCTACCTCCCTTTTTCCTACTGACATAAAGTCTGTGGATATCTTCTCTGGGATGTAGCATCTTATACATATTCAGAAATTTTCTAGTTTTTCTATCTAACTCTTTAAGATCTTCATTTTTCCAATCTATAATACCGAAGCTGTACGTTAAACAAGGTATTGCTAGCATATTTATTGCCTGAATTTTATTTCTAGAAGTAAGTTTTGTTTCTAATATTTTCCTCAGTCTATACAAGTATTCCTTTCTCAATTTTTCTTTCATTTCCTTATGGTCAATACCTTCTCCTTCATTTACTCCTAAATATTTATACACCTGTCCCGGTTCTATTGTTTTAATTTTTTCGTTGTCTATTTTTATGTTTTCAGCTTTAGTTAGTTTACCTCTTGTGAAAGATGCAAACGCACATTTTTCTATCCCAAAACTCATACAAATGTCATTGGAAAATATTTTCGTTATTTCAATCATTTTATGCAATTGTTCTTTCCCTCTACATATCAATTTCAAATCATCCATAAACAACAAATGCGAGAAAGACTTACTATTTCCGTTTAATTTATACCCATAGTCATATTTATTTAATTGAATTGATAATGGAACCATTGCAAGGCAAAACAATAATGGTGATAGGGAGTCCCCCTGAAATATTCCTCTTTTAACTTCTATATTTCTACTTACTAATTTGTCTACATTGTTGGAAAGGGTTAGTTTGGTTTTCCAAGTTTTCATGGTATTTTCACACAGTGCTATTATCTTATCTGATATACCTAATAAGTTCATTGATTTTAAAACCCACGAGTGGGGTACACTATCATACGCTTTTCTATAATCAATCCAGCAGATGTGTAGGTTTTTCTGTCGGGTTTTACATTCTCGTATCACACATTCAGAATACAGGAGTTGGTCTTTGCACCCTCTTGTGTTTCTTGCACAACCTTTTTGTTCTACTGGAATGATATTATATTTATGAACATATTGGTATATTTTATTAGTTACTATTTTTGTTAAAATTTTATACATATTGTTTAGGCATGTTATAGGTCTGTAGTTTTTCGGATTGATGGTATCTTTTGTTTTGGGTATTAAATATGTAATTCCTGTTGCAAACCATTCGGGTATTTGAATTTCGTTATTTAGGATTTTGTTAAATTGAATTGTTAGTATTTTATGAGTAGCTGTTAAATTTTTGTACCAGAAACTTGTAAGTTGGTCTATCCCAGGGGCTTTCCAGCAGTGTGTGGTTTTGATGGCTTGTTTTAATTCATCTTCAGTGATTTCCGTATTTTGCATTTTAGGTGGTTTTTCTGTTTCTAGTTCTTTAATCCACTCAGCTTTATCATTGTGTTCTGCTTGGTTTTCGTATATGTCACCCCAGTATTCCTCAATTTGCTGAATTGTTGGCATTCTAAATTCTGTGGTTTTTTCATTTTTAATATATGCAAAAAATCTTTTCGTATCATTCTCAAATAATTTATTTTGAGTGTATTGTAATGCTCTATCTTTATATCTCCTTAGCCTTCGTGCTAGTGCCATAATTTTTTGTTTCAGCTGTTCTATTCTAACATTAAGGGTTTCATCATTGTTTATTTTGTTTTTGTTTAATATTTGTTTAGTTACACGTTTTTGTTTGTTCATTCTGTTATCTCTTATTTGGATTAATTGTGCCACATCATGTCTAGCTCTCTCTATTTTTGTTTGGATTCGATACTGCCATGGAGGTATTTTGTTTGATATTCCATTATTTTCTTTGTTAGTTGATGTAGTTCGGTTAGTTTTATTTTCTGTTAATTTATTGGTAACTATTTTGGCTGTTGTGTACATTAAACTGTTTAAGTAGTATAGATCGATTTCGCTTTCGTTGTCTGTTTCCTGGCCTTGGATTGTTTCTGTTATAATTTCGTTTGCTTCGTTGAGTAGACGTATTGCAGTAGGATTTTTTCGAATTTTTTTGAGTTTTTGTCGGTTTTCGAGATTTTGTGAAATTATGTTTTGCAATTCTTGCTCTATTTCAATTCTGAGTTTTTCTTTTTCATCTAGCTGCGGTGTGTTATTTGTTATTTCTATGTTTGCTATTTCTGCCACTGGTTGAGATTGATTTGTTGGTTGCAAATGATTGGAGTTATTTTGTTCTGTTTGTATGTGTTTATTTACTTCTTTATTTATTACTTCTATTTCCTGTTGTGTTAGTTTGTTATTTTGAAAGATAAATCTTTTTTGATTACCTAGTTTGATTGCGTCTATATTGGTTCTTGTGTTTGGGTTTCTTTCTCTCCAGATTTTGTACACTTCCTTATAATTTTCATTGCCATTTTTCTGCTTAACGTATATACAGCACCACACGATTTCCTGGTATTCCATTTTGCTCCAAGGTTGTCTTTTTCTTATAGGCAGAGTTTCACTTGGATTTTGAGTTTTATTGAGATTGGATAGGCTACTGTGAGAATTCTCTGTGTAGAAACTAACCGTATCTGAAAGTGATTCGTCTAAGATGTTGAGTTCAGGATCTAATTGGCTGTTTGTTATGGTGGAATCCGTATTCAGGGTAGTGCCACCTGTTTCACTAACACCTGAAGCAGGTACAACATCACGATGGCTCCGAACGGAAACTACCTGCTGTTCCGTACCACCTAGATTTTGTTTTTGACTTCGTGTCCGTACCATATTCTCCGTAAAGGGTATATGCAGTTTAAAGCTCTGCCAGCGGGTCTCCGACAACCCAATTTCGGCCGCTCCTAACATGAAATTTTAGTTAAATTTTGATTACTTTATTATATATATATATATATATATATATATATATATATATATATATATAATTCACTAATTGTATTTATTATTATTATTAATATTATTATTATAGTTGAATAAATGTAAGTAACTTTTGTAGCTGAAAAGTAATAGAATGAAAAAGAATTTGTTGAACACTTGGTATATATTTATGCGTGTATGGGATATATTGAAGATGAAGCGTTGTCATCGTAGCTGCCGTTGTTGACTTGACTTGTTTTTGTTTTTCTTTAGAGCTTTTTTTTTACGATATTTTTGTTTTATCCTTGGGGCCAACTTGTTATCAACAATGCAAAAAATATGTCACTCAAACGAATTCTTAACGTGTCAACTGTTTATTGTTTGGCAGTTATTCGAACGAACAACTACCAACAACTGGACCTTCCACTAACCGAACTCACTTTTTATTTCCTTATCCGCACAGTTTTTATATTTTCATATCTTCGATTTTTATTTGATTTTTTCTACTATTAACTTAATTTGATTGCTTAGAAATACGGCAAATTCTTGTTTTCTAAAAGTTGTATACAGAAAAATTCTAAATCCATATATACACTGAGCTATTACAGTGAATCCTCAATGTATCATTTCTGAGGGCTGCAAATCAATGACAAAGAATACAGGTACAGTAATAGTTGAAGAGTGTTCAATTATTATTGTAACCTAGTTACTTATTTTGTTGCCTAGTAATTTGTCTCTATGTTCTCTTCGTTTATTGTATACTTTTTTCTGATAATGATATACGTGGAGTATATCAAAACGTCGATTATTAATAAAAATATTTTAAAATTATATAAATTAAATATTTGTACAGTGAATAAAATAAAAATACCAGAAATAATATTTATTGATGGCTTGACATTCTATGACTGGCTTATTATTACTATAATTTGTGTTAATATATATTTTTTTGTATAAATTTACATAGAAAATGTATAATTGTTATATTTTTCAATAATTGAAAAGTTAATATTATTTATTTTATCGAGAATTTTTTTTTTAATATTTTATATTTTGAATTGTTTAATACATTTGTATTAAACATATGATTTTTTTTGTCATAACGGTAAAAATTTTACAGTACTACATTTCAGAAAAACGTAAATATTAGCTTTTTTGGAAGTTAGTTTATTTATGAAAAACCAATGTTGACACTTTTTTGTGTTTTTTAAACGAGTTGTTTGAGTAGCACTTACCAAATTTTTGTTCAGACTTTGTTTGATACTGTGTGTAATTTTTTTTTTTTTAACCGCAAAGGTTTATATTTTGATAATATTTTGCTATTGAAAACATCACTTTGAATTATTTCGTCAAATATAGTAATAATATACGTATTTAAACATATTTTATGTATTTAAATATTTTTGTTGATAGTTTATAGATAGAAATAGAAAAAAATATTACTGTGATTGTAATCTTCAGGCTTTCCATTAAATTTATAGAATTTTCTGGGCTAGTATATCGTGGTTGAGTTATGCTTGTTACAGACGTTTCGCTATACATCGTAGATGGCATCCTTAGTCACCAAGCATTGAGGATGCGATCTACGATGTATGGAAAAACATCTGCGAAGAGGATAGATCAACCACGGCATACCGGCCCAGAAAATTCTATAAATTCAGTTACTCTGATTATTTAAATAATATTTACTAACTTGTTTAAAAGCGGTACAAAGTAAAAAAATGCGTATTTACCTCATTATTACTAATAAAAATAAGCTATTAAAAATATAAATGAGTGTAATGGACCCGTGTTGAGTCTAATCAAAACCAATATAGACATTAATTTTTCTAAATGTTTTTCATAACGGTTACTAAAATATACAAACACGGTCGAAGTACAAACCATATCCGAATATCATATATGGATATTATGAGGGCCACCCCACCATTCCCCTTCACTCTTTAATACCTGCTGGAGAACCACAAACCGCTAATGAACCACGAACGTAACGAGGCTCTATAGCGCACACACCTAAAACCATCCTTTCTCTCGCGTGTATATCCAAACCACACACACCGAACCATCCTTTCCGCATACGGATATATATATATATATATATATATATATATATATATATATATATATATATATATAGCGCCGCGTCGTCTTCCGTATTTGCGCGTCGATTTGGTCCAATTAACTCGGATATGACATGGCGAGGGAATAGAGCCGCTGTCGCACTGACAATGTCAGAAAATTGTACTTCGTTAGTGTAATATTTTGCACCTAATGCCGCTAAGATATTTTACATCTTAATGTCTTTACTTTTAGTTCAGTTTACCTAACGACATTACTCTATTTGGCACTGTGTATTCCTCTTTAATGGATATTACCACCAAAAATATATCCATTAAAATTTCCAATTACCTAACACAGTAAAAAATCTTTAAGAACTTATTATATTAAAATAAAACAGCTGTAGGTTGTAGTTGTGTATTAATAAATATTAATACAGAACTACAATCTAAAGCCGTTTTATTTTTTTCAGTTTTTTTTTTCGTTTTAGAGTGTTTAAAACATTTTATTTTGCGAGAAAAAGAATGAATACATTTTTATTTATTTATTATTTTATTTAGTTGAACAAATAAAACATATTACATATTAAAAAAGCTTTAGGATTAAGTTTTATTTAAAAATCGACATTCAGCATTCAGGTAAATATACATAGTTTTATTTCTAGCGTATTATAATATTAATATTACGTTATCAAATTATTTATGTAGAAAGAGCATTTAGTTACTAACTATTGCATAATAATGTCATTATTATACTTGTAACATAATGACCTTTTTCTACATAAGCAATACGGTAACGTAATATTGATATTATGATACGCATGAAGAAAAAATTGTATTTATTTAGTTTTATCTGTAAATAATATATTAGAAAAATTATTGCACTAAAATAATAAATAATAAATTTTATATTTATATCCATTTAAAATTCGGACAGTAGAATTGGCTAGAATAATCGCTTAACTGGTATATATACAAAGTTATAAAATGATGTTTTAATTGGAAAGCTTTAGCACTGTATGTTTGTTTTTTTGCGCTTGTGTTATACGGCTTTGGTACAGGCTATGTTATATTTTCGTTTTTAGAACGGTGTGGACTCCACACCGTGTGGAATTATTCAAAAATGCTATATTGACCTCCATTATCGCACAGCGCAATTCCCAAAACGTTTTATTCTCTGTACCCAACGATGATAAGCACTCTTTTGTAACTACGAGTAAGTTATATTTTTTTTTCGTTTTTAATCCTACACGGATAAAGAAATTAATATCTATTATGATATTTATTATATAATATTTGTATGTAATTCGTTATATAACTCGTGTGTTTTATGATTTACCTAATCTAAAATATAAATTTTAATTTCTGATTTTCTACAATATGTAATTTGTTTGATTAAAATAAAACTGCTTTAGGTTCAAGTTCTGTATTAAAATTTATTTATAATCGACGTTTCGACAAAACTCAACGTCCATCTTTATCAAGAAAACTGATACAAATGACATTACAATAAATAACAGAACATAGAAACAAATTACTAGTTAACAAATAAGTGACTACATCATAAAATTATAGATTTTTAATTCTGGTTTTAAGATAATGCAATTGTTACAAAACTGGGACTAAACAATTGAATTAATACACTCAAAACTGAGCTAATGTGATTGCCGCAAAAATATTAAAACTATTTTCAAAATAAACTTTTCTTTAACAATTTTTAAATCTAATTATATTTATCAAATTTACTTATTCCAATAATATCTGCGTAAATTTTTAAAATCGAAAATAAATTCTAAAAAGCATATTTTATTTTATAAAACGTTGAACCATTTAAATATTTTCCGATTTTTTACGAACTAGAAATAGTTGAAAAACTTTGTTGAAATTTACGATCGGTGCGTACCTATATCCGTATGCCGGAAATAATTTACCAACATATATTTTTTTTTTTTTTGGTAGTTTACTGCTCAAAACTAACATAAGAAGGTGTCATATGAAATCGTACTATACGAAGTTGATGCAATAAATATCCGAGTTGTTACACAAAGTTAACATTCGATCCAGTTGGGTCCATTTCGTTTCGTAGTCTATATGAGAACGTTAGCTTGATCCGACGAGGGACGGCTATTGCCCGCTCATAAATATATTTTTTCGTTTCGCGAAAGTATAAACTCAGTTTTTAAAATTCCTTCGAGATTAGGGGCGTCGGAGAAAATACTATATATGGGCATTTTCTTTTGCTTCCTTGTATATGAAAATAAAAAGCGAATATTTCCGAATAAAAATATGTAACTTGACAATTCTAGTGAATATTATATAAACTCGTGACGGTCGAATGTTTTCGTTGCAAGTGCCTTGTAAATGATTTATATTAAGCTGGAGACTGTGAGCTTTTCGAGTTTCTTTCCAAGCTTTAAGTTTTAGTTTAGCGTACGTTACGCTATACGCAACGCAAGTGGCATAACAGAGACCGGTAGACGTAACCCAACCGCGTACGATTCTTTTACCAGTCATTTAAAATTTAAATGCTTCCAACGGAAATTTACATATGAGCAATTTCAATTTACTAGCCATGCCTGCTTGATTCTTTGGTTTTACTTTCTTAAACGCAGCAGGATGCATACAAATACAATATATATTTTTTTCTTATTTAGCATATTAACTGAAATGCAAATTTTGATTATTTTTGAAACTTTTTGTACTTTATTAGTATTATAAAGATTTTTTTCTTTTGACTGCACGATACATTTACAATCTGTTCATTACAGTACATTCAATAAATTATTATAATAAAAATATATCGATTGAGTTAAAAAGTTTTAAGCGTTTTCGTATGTTTGTTTTGTTTAACAGTTTTGCGATGCACTAAGTCTCAATTGATGAACTAGCGGTGCCTTATAATTGTATACCATATGTCCAAATGGGTTTAATTATGACTTTATATGCTAATAGTCTTAATAACATTGAACAAAAATAGTTTATAAGTGTATCTGTGAAAATAATATTGTAATGTTAAGATTTTTCTCAAAAATCAAGTTACTCGTTCATTGAATCGGTTTGTTAAGCTATGCATAAAAAAAAATGATTATGGTTAACTGACCAGTCATTGAATAATCGCAACATTAGAATATTATTAATAGTTTGTTTTCTATTGTTAGCTGTGACTTACGCCCAATTATTCACTACAACTGGCTAAATTTAAGTGCTAGTAGTATAAAGTAGATATAAAATATTGGACTTGATTTTAAGTAAAAGTTTAGTCAAGCCTCATTTAGACTGCCGTTTTAGTTTTACGCACAAGCATAAGAATTTGACGATTCCAAACACTTAACACACTTTTAATTTTAAAGCTGAGTATTTACAGAGTAGGTAATTACAATATATTACAATAATTACTTGCAGTATATTATCGATACCAATAATAAATTTTTAACATAAAAACAAATGTGTTTTTTTGATATCTTGATACAAGAAACATTATGTTTTTATTTTATTAAAATAAAATAAATTAAAATTATTTTTAATTATTTTTTTATTATTTACATAAAAGCAATATAAAGTTATTACCATATTGATAACTTTGCAGGTATAAAGGTTGTTGCAAATATTATTATAGTAGAAAAACAAACAAGAAAGAAAATATTGAAAGTAAATTTAGCAGTGATTTTTGAAGCGTGACTGCTAACAAATGGTCCAGGCGTACATCAAAAGCTAACCTAACAATAAAGCGTCGATTTCATGCTGGTGTTGCAAGCATCGCTGGGGTGGCGTGTGAGGCGTAGCGTTTGTGATGTTCTGTTTTCATGGTAAGTGTAGCTAGCGTAGCGTTAGCCGGTTTGACAATTATCCTAACCTAAATTATATCTGTAAATATAATATCGAAAATGCCGCTATATAACCATCGGAGAAAAAAAATAGCACTTTTGTATCTGTATTATAATAGTTTATTATATAATGAAAAGCGCTGGTGGATTAGACCAATTTTTAAATTAAGGAAACAATTAGATTATAATAGCAGATTATAAATTGATTCGCGTTTTTCAACAGCGATAATTAATTTTTCAGTGAAATCCATTATTATAAATAAAACCTGAAATGTTTCTTAACCTATTCGCAGCTGTCAGTGGCTTTCGGTCTAGTACGCATGCGCACAGGCGTTGCTGGTATCAAAAGTTAAAATTTTTGAACTTTCAACGCTACGCCAGCGACGCTGCGCCTCGGTGTGAGTCACTGACATGGAGCAATCCTATTGGTCGGATTTTCTACGCCACGCCAGCAACACCAGCATGAAATCGAGGCTTAACGCAAACAATGGGGTCGTTGCGCTCAATCAAATTTACTATTTTCAATAATAAATATTAAAAGATTATATAAAAACAAGGCCAAAACACATTTTTTTAATTCAAAAACGATTACGGTATTTAAAAAAAAAATTTGGAAAAATAGCGTTTTTTACGCGCCACAGAATCTCCACAATGCTTATGACGTCAATCTTTTCCAAATTAGACAAGGATAACCTATTGTCAGATATCTGTATTTATCTCTTTCTATCGCACACAACTTATTAGAAATGTCAAATGACAGCTACTGGTAGAGTGTTGCTTTTGTTAAAAGTGCACTTGATATTAATAATACATTATATATATTTTATTATTATTATTATATATTTTATTATTATTATACATTTTATTATTATTATTATAATTACATATTTTTTATTATTATATATATTATTATTATTGGTATCGGAGGCGTTAGCCTACGTATATGTTTTTGACATTGCTAATAGAATCGACTAGTTTTTGATTTAGCCACAAGATGGTACTATAGAATGGATGACGTCACAAATTTCAAAATTTGAATTTGACCTTCGACTTCAATAATTTTTTTCTAATTAAATATAAATAATTTAACATTAATATCTATATATATGTAATTGTCTAAATATATATTTTTCATTAAAAAAATAAAAAAAATGAGCGCAACGACCCCATTCATCGGAGCGAAACAACTAACGACAAAATTTTATATTTTATTTTTAAAATTACGTTATGAATGATTTTCTATTTTGTACATGAACGATCAAAGAATCAAATGAATACATATATATCTACTGCAAATTACTTCAAAGTTGTGTTTGTCTAATATAAATACGAAAAAATGTTGTAGAAGAAAAACTTACACGAAACAGGAGGTGACAGAATGGAAATGAGCCAAGAGAAAGAAACGTACAAATGAGACTTTTTTTGTCCTCTATTAGTTTTCATTTTTTTTTCCTTTTTTCGCTGAAACTAACTTGCACTGTATTTGTCCACAGAATGATTAATTAACAAAGTACACTTATTTGAAACTAATGAAATTAAATGGTTTTCTTATGTGTTGTTCTCGAAAAATTACAGTACTTGCTACGAAATATAAATTAGAGCGAGCTTATGTATTTTAAATGTTACCAGTAAGAAAAAGACAATTTTTCTTGGATAATTTGCAGTTGTACGAGGAGAAACACTGAAACTCAACGTAGTTTTTGTTTTTATAAATATTTTTTCATGTGATATATATATATATATATATATATATATATATATATATATAAGATAATTATATGATTGTGTATATTTATACTTCAAGGACAATTTGATATAATATAATTTAAGAACTAATATGCATTATTATTTAGCACTAATGACATTATATGTATATATTTTATCAGAAAAATAAAATGTATATTTTTATATTGTCCTACTTAGATATGTAAAAAATAAATATAGTCTGCGAGTAAATTACTAAGTATAAATTATAAATACGCTATAGCGTAAGATATTATTATTATTGATTTCTGTCTGTGTGTTGATAATTGTCGAACAATATAGCAATAGCAATATAGAGTTGGGTGAATTTCTCCGGGGCTTCTCGTCGAACGATTAAACCCAAATGAGTATCGTACGTAAAGTGTTTGCGGTCAATGGCCACAGATGTCATTAAAATCGAATATGCGCAGATGGTTAGGCACACGGGGGGTGGTGGTGGGGGTGTGTAGGTTAAGGGGAAGCATCGCGTTGCGCCTCGAACTGATGCTGAAGCTTATAAGCACGCCTTTCAGCACCACCGACAAAATTCAGATCTCTGCTGAAAGCCAAAGGGTTGGTCCTCTGCCTGCTTATATTTCTATCTGAACGACTGGTATACAAACCTATTTATTGGGTTATAACATGTAAATATAATGCTCTGTTAAATAGTCTGATGGTTGGTACGATATTAAAGTTAATAAAGGATGTCATCTATGGCTTATTTTAACATGCTTTTACTGTTTATTAAACTGTTTAGTATCATTTTGTTGTTACGGTTTGGTTTGATTATTGTACGAAGATATAGCCATGTTTTGTTTGTTTATTACTTGTTGTTGTTACCAATCGTGGTTAAGAGATACGCTTAATTATAGTTTAGTGTACACCAACATAATATTCGTTACTTTCTACCGAACGATTTTAAACTCTGAATATAAAATTTAAAAAAAATATATTTTTTGAATACTTTTACCTCTTGTTTATAATGTTTATGAGCTGAATTAAATATTTTTATTATTTTTTCAATATTAATTTGGTTATTGTGTAATTTAGTTCATTTTTTTAAATTTTTTGTATACAGATTACTGTTGTTTGAATGATTTTATAATAGTATTTAATGTCAAATTTAAACAAAAAAAGTCAATGATTTTAGTCAAATTTGATTTTTAATTCAATTAATTTCAATTGAACTGAAAATTTTTAGATAAAAATTCGTTATTCGATTATGTGTCAAAATATTTTTTTACTGCATTCACATTTATTTTTTGATATTATCAACATTTTGTTCTCGTTTTAATTAAAAAATTACTGTCCAAAAATTACTGAGTTTTTAATGTAAAATATATATATTTTTTAATTATTTCAAAAAACTTTGTTTTTATAGCAAGTAAGCATCATAAATTTTTTTTTGTTACTATAATATTGAAAATGAAATATTGTTAATATGGACTTAGGAAATAGTATGGACGTAAAAAACCCTTGAGGTTAAAGTTTTGTTTAATTTTATTAAAAAATTCGACGTATCTATAAAAGAGTTTGTGCCACACCCTTTTGAGTACACGGCGTGATTGTGTATGTATGTTTTATATTGTAAAACAAATATAAAATAAACATTGTCACTGCCACAGAAAATTTAATTTTATATAATATTTGAATAAATTAACGTAACTTAACTAATAAAGTTAATTAATTAATTTGTATGATTACAATTATAGTAATCTGCGCTTAAATCTTCTTTTATGGGATTCCAAATGTTTTTTTGCTTCATTGTAGTGTAAGAGACAAATGCGACTCACGCAAAGAGCCAATGTTTAGACTTTTAGACATAGGAGAAATCCAAAATGTTACATGGCCCATTTACATAAATACATATTCCAATTTATTCAGGACTCTGTGAGTAATACATAAATATATTTTGTGTATATATTTTTCGGTGTTCTTCACGTTATTGTAAATTTATTATATTCATCGTACTGAGATGGGAATTTGTTCTCTCTCGCAAGATGGCTACATTTTCCAAATTGAAGCGAATGAAGCTTCCTTTACTGGGTTCGTTTTTTTTATTATATTATTTTCATTCTCATATATTACAAAATATGTTTTATTTATTTATAAATGCAAATAGAAAATTTAATTTACACACATTTACGAAGTATGGTCGCGGAGAAAACTATGCATTTGAAAATTTCAAATGAGAGAATTATTTAAACGGTGTTTTAGAATTATGTTTTGAATGTGATTAGTGATTTACGTTTAACTGGCTTCTGTCTGTTATGTTATTTATATTGAAACACGCTAATATTTCTTGTAAATGAATAGCGACAAATTTAAACAATGTGACAGAAATGTAATTGAAATCTACGAATTTATATAATGATATTTGCATTTTCTATTTTGTATGTCACTATAAAAATTCTATAAATATCTATGTTTGTCAAGCAACTGTACAATTTTTACGTTTTATCTTTTCATTTCTATGTTGTTTCTTTTAATACGAACTAAGTTCAGTTAAGTAAATTATGTTTATATATATAAACGAAGTTATAAATACAATGTTATAATGCGATGCGTAAAGTAACCAGCGTTGCCAATTTTATTATTAATTGTGTGTGTTTAAAATTATCTCTTTGAAGAAAACGCGTATTCAATATTATAATAATGAATACTATATTAAATTAAGATAATTATTTAATAATTGTCAATACTGTTAATGGTTATTTACGTTATTCATTTGTTGCCATTACTACTTTTTTTAAATAATCAAAATTATTTCACGTATAAGTAACTATATTTGTGAAATACCAAAACTTATAACAAAACAATATTTTTTTTATTACTTTAATTTTTCTAACGGCCAGTTCAAGAAAAACTCATAATATAAAAGAAAAGATGAGAAAAATTTTCATTGTGGAAAAAGTGTGCGAGAAAAACGTTTTAAAATAAACCACCATCTGTCGGAAAATCTGCGGGGGCAATCGATTCAATAAATCTTAGATTTTACGTTCGATTATACTTGGAGTTGGTATATGTTTGTATATATATATATATATATATATATATATATATATATATATATATATATATATATATATATATATATATATATAAGTACACTAGCGGTATATATTTGAGGGGTCGGCATGCGCCGATATCCGTTGCGGTTGCAAAGAAGAAAACGATGTACGAATCTGTCCTCAGGCGCTGATATCTTTTACCCCATCTCTTTCCCGCTCACTTCTTTTCGCTAAATATTTGGTTTCGTTTTGTTTTCGGGTTGTCACTATCGGCTTCCGGTCCGGTTTAATTTCATAATGGAAATTGTACGCACCAGAATGGAAAGCAAAGCAAAAGGGGAAAATAAGGTAATACGATCAACAACACTAAAATATGTAAAGCGGATTAATTATTTCTTTCAAATTATTGTTTTACTAATTAAGTTTTTTTTTTGTTATGGCACTAGAGTGGTTTGCATCAAGATAAAAGTTGCTACAAAATGAATAAATTCTAGAAAAAATATCTGTATATTTTTTAATTCAGATTTTAGCGCAACTACCAAATTTTCACGTGCCGGTAGCTGTTTCAATTCAAGTTATCGAGCTATAATATTAATAACTAATAAAATTTTACGATATTATGACAAATAATAACATTTGAATAATTGCTGTGGCTATATTCACATGATACATATATTTATTATGATTAGGTGTTAAGCCAGTAATGGATAGAAATAAAAGCAGTTTATTTTTTCGATTTATTTGAACGTTTTGGCCTCTCTATCGCAAACCATAACATAACGCTATAAAATAAATGCTTTGAAATGGATACATAATTTCAAATATTTTAATACGAGCTATTTATGTTTACAAATAACGCAAATAATATGAAATATTATGACTCCTACTAATTTGTAATTTTTCTGTACTTTACAATATTCTATACATAAAATTTAAAACAAGTATTTTTTGCTTTCATATTATTTTTATTTTGTCAAATACAATAAATTTCTTTATTATTATTAAATATATAAGAAAAATTGTTTGTTATTAAATAAAATAAATCTAACGCACGCGTTCGTCGCTTTTATGTTGCAAGCGCCGCTATATAACAGAAATATTAACTTTTGTATCAAATATTTTATTTTAGTCTTTATATCTCGCACTGGGTAGACTATGCGTCCAGTCGAGTGTGTTCTCATTTCTCTTTTCTTCTTCTTCTTTTTTTTCCCTCCGGACTAGGATTTTCTTTCTGTGAGAAGGAAGCTATTGCTTAAAAGGACACAGCGAGCGTCACGGCGGACGTCCTGCATTTCACCTAAGACCTAAGAGGCTTATGAACGCTACGAAAAACAAATCATTGGTACTAAATTGTAATGGACATTTAACAGAATTTTTACCTTAGCGTCACGAGTTATTTATGTGATCGGAACTAAAGATTATTTTTGCCTCCAACCTACTATTTCCTTTTGCTGGCGCGATGAATTCGGGTACTTTTGCGGTCGTTTGAAGGAAGGAAGAAAAAGTCGTACGAAAAAGAAGTTTATCGCACGATCAATCAAAACATATGGCGCGTCTTCGAACGAATCAACCACAAACTTTGTTTGAAGATTTGAATCCAAACACACCGAGTTACTGACGGATACGCACACAAGAAAAATATTATATTATTCTCTTTTCATCCAGTCACACGTTTTCAAAAACTTTCGTCCAGAAATAAATTTGTAATTTTATCTAAAATTTATCATCTACGAATATTCCAAAGAATTATTAAAGAAACAGTCTCTAAGAAGTATTTCTCTTTTTAAATTTTCTTTAGAAATGTGTTCATAGAATGCGATATACGATGATTTGTTTTTAATATAGGTATAATATATTCTGTTTAAGAGTCTTTGCATGGGGATCATTAAAAGTATAAAAGATAAAACATTAATTAAATTTACAGTTTTTTAACGCTAATATGTTTTATTTGTTTCAAAAACTTAATAAGTTATAAGATATGAACTTGATTTAATTTTTCTTTGTAATTTAAAAAAAATAATTTTAAGTAATTTAAGTAACATTTTTTTTAATTTAAATTTCGAGGTAAAAAATTCTTATTTACAATTTTTTGCGTTACACATATACTAATTCTAAATTTTTTATTATTTTTTTTTTATAAAGAAAACTGTAAATCTTTAACTTTTTATAAAATTAATCAGTTAATATGTAATATAATTATTATAATAATTTACAATATTTATAAATATAAAAATAAAATAAAATTTAAAACAATTTATATTTAATATGTATTTTTAATATTATTTAATATCAAAATTATTACTACATTTACCATACAAATAAATTAAAGACACATAAATGATGTAGTATTATTCTATGTATTAAAAAAAATTGAAACTTTATTATATTCATTTTAAAGATGATAAAAAAATAATAAAAATGTGTATTTCTTCACATAAGATTCAAGAAAATCTCATTTTATAGAAAATAATTAAAATAAAAATAATTTAATACAACTTAATAACTAATTTACCCATATAATGTTCATTATTAACCGAACTTACCTTACCATAAATAGTTTTCAGATTGTTCACATTTATAATATCTTTCATTTAAATTTATCTATTTGAAAATTATTTAACAATATTACATTTATAAATTTTCTGTACAGTTTTACACTATTTTTCAAACTTATCAATCTTTGTGTTCGTGTAAATTTATTATATCAAGAAACTTGAGAATTTGTTGCGGTCCGACTATAAAAAATAAACTACGAAGGTAACAATACAAACCTAATATTGTATGATAAATCGAGGGAATAGCACATAGGAACACACACGGGACATTCCATAGATTTTTACAGTCTCACCTAAAGCATTGATTTACGACAACGTCCATTCCTAGCTGGGGCAGTGAGCGAACGCACCACCACTATCTCACAAATAAATTTGAGCCCCGAACCGTTGTTGGCCGTGTGTGTCACCGGGGCAGTCTTGTGACCTATTCTCAATGTTCCTCGTACGGGGAATAATCTTTGAGGTAGTAGCCGAACAGAGAGACCTGGACACACACACGGACCGAAAATAAGGGTGATTTCACGGGACGCACACATACATATATATATATATATATATATATATATATATATATATATATATATATATATATATATATATATATATATATATATATATATATATAACGTCTCCTAGGAAATCCAGTGTGTGTGCTCGAGAAAAGTGAGCGGTCATTTGAGCGACGGATTGGCCGACAGCCGCGGTTATGCGCGCATTTGTTTTCGGGATATTGTGTTTCGTGTCCGCTATGGGTCCCAACTCTCCGAGATGTGATGGCAAACAGATGGATTATTTTTTATTTTGTTTCGTTTTTGTGCTCGGACCCAGGTTAAGATGATTTGTTCTGGTAATAGGTGGTAATTGATGACGGAATTGTATTAATATTTTTGTTAGGAATTTGGAAATTGGATTTTTTTTTTTTTGGTTGGTTTAAGTTACGTTATTACGATTAAGTTCATTATTGATAATCTACGAAATTGAATTATTAATAATTGTATATACATTTTATATAACAGCTCTCGTGTAGCTTCTATCTTCGACCTTACCTCATAACAGGGGCGTTTCTTTCCCCCAGTGGAACGAGCAATTGGGCAACGGGAAAACGTCCGTAGAAAAACCAATATATCCATGCTCGTATGTTTGTCCCAACTCGTTCAAAATTATACTATAAATCTGCACTACTTAATAAGAATGCAAATCAGATGGTTTCTGACTTAGGTATATGGAGTTTTGTTGTGGATAAAGATACTACAGTGAACGTTTTCGGCTCAAACTTAACCTATTTTTCCACTAGCTTCATTTCGGTTTTATAATGGTTGCTGGGTTGGATACATTCCAATGTCGATTGAATTTTTTTTTGTGGAATGAGAAAGATTTATGGTTAATTAACTGGTATGTTAGAGGTGTGTTCGGGTGGTGATTTGAAAAATAATTTTTAATCAATTTTGATATGTTTATTTTATCCTTTTACATGTATATTAAATTGATGGAGTTCCGTTCATATTGTTTTAAATTTGTTCGATTGAAAATTTGTTGAATGAAAAATATTGTTATATTGGTTTTTTATTAACATTGTTAAATATAAATTTGTTTTACAAATTGGATTTATTTATGAACAATGTTTTTTTTGTTTTACGTACAACATGATTTTTGTATCTGAATTTTTTAAATCATATATTAGATGTATTAAAAAAAAAAAAATTGACGTTTTATCTTACGAATATTTCCATAGTATATTTTTGAAAATTGACATTCAATTTTGTTTTTATATATTAAATAGGTTTCTCATAAATTTTACTTAACTGTTAGTGATTCTATTTAAAGTAAAAAAAAAAAAATAATATCAAACTTAAATTTTAAATTTTTTGAATATTTATTCAGCAATTTATTTCAGCAATATTTAATTCAGCAATATTTAATTCAGCAATTTATTAACTAAACTAAACAGTAATATATACCGATACATTAATTTACAATTATCATAAAGAAATATAGTTCACTATTGTATTATATAAATATTTAATATTAAAGCAATTAATTCTACATTATATTATCGATTTAGTAACTATACTAAATTAAACTTACATTTAAGCCTGCCACACACTTTGCCGTGTGCGCCAAGCTTTAAAATACAGTAATATATTCTTACATATTTACACAATACTCATATACTCAAAGTCACCATTCAATCAAAAATAATTTTATTACCAGAATTTAAATAAAAAATATTATTTTACATTGTAGCTGACTAAAAACAGTCTAAATAAAGTACATCAAGAATTATTGCGTCGCAAATTATAATTAATTCTCAAAATATTTCAAAATTGTTAGAACATTTACAAATACTAGAATTCACTGCATTATTTCTTAAAACAGACCAACACACACACACACAGCATTAAAATGATAATATCACAACGAATTTCGCTATTATCGAAGCAAATAGATCCATTTATTCGTGCCTCGTCAACAAGCGTGTCAGCGCAGAGCATCTGCTCGAAAGTTTGGCTGGAAATTTAGCAAAACGGCAACTAAATAATGAAGTTCGGACTAGCGCGCGGTTAAATACGGGGTGCGCTTGGCTTTAAGATAACGTTATTTCGGGGAGGCGGCATAGACCGCATAGACGGCTCCCTGATTTGAACGGTAATGGCAAACGCGAAACGTAGTACAGGCGCAATTATTCAGACACAGGAACCGTTTATTAGAGCGTTGCCAAATTGATAATTTGCATAACCAAAAACTAACTTCATTAAACGAGGCGGCAAGTTAGTGTTCTCGTGTAGTATAGTGTTGTAGTATTTCTGTAGTGTAATAGAAATACGTCGCGCACAATCTCTGGACTTATCCGCTCCCGGATATATACAATATTGATCGTTCATTTACTCACTCTCTATACTTGCTCAATTCTGTATTATATATGTTTTACATATACATATATCTAACATTTACAGTATGTAATTATATATCTTGTATAAAAACTTCATACACAGTAAAAAAAAATTGTGTTAAATTAATACAATTTTAACAAACCAGAAATTCCAATAACTAAATTTTGTTAATTTAATAAAATATCATTGTTAAATATTAACAAACTTTTGTCTCGTTCTATGTAAAACACGGTCAACCGTGTTTAATTTGACATCTTTGACGACTATATTAAAAATTATAGTCAAGTTAAGTTAATTGACAATTGTACTGTTTATTTTCGCTTAAATTTGACTTTGTTTATTGAAAATGTGTGAAGAAATGCAAGAAATGCAATGTATACCTCTTAGGGTAGTAAGAAATTCTATATTCGGCCAAAAAAATTTAATTCTCACAAATCTTGTAATAAATATAAATAATATATACATATACATACTATTCTACAACTGTTAGTTTAAAGTAAGTGGCCATGTATTTTTATTTATTTTTAGTTTAGTTTCGTTTAAATATATTTATTTTAATAAAGTTCAGACAAGTTAATAATTAAGTAGATAATTTGATAAATTCTAAATGTCACCAATTATGTAAGTAGGTATTAGTAATAGATTTCTTGTATTTTTTATAATTTCGTAAATATGTGTTAATTAGCCAGAAAGTTAAATAAAGTTCGATTATTATTATTATTATTACTTTATTAGCTTTACCGTTTGTGATTTTAGTATAACTTTAATTTCATATAATAATATGAACAATTTAAATGAAACGAGATTAACCCAATTTCCCGAACGTATGTTTATCGGGTTGACAATAAATAATTTAGCCAATCAGGCTGGAGGCGAAGCTCAACGAAGCCGCAAACAAGCGAACAAACCAACATTGAACACAGGTGCATGTGTCAAGAGTTGACGGTAATGCTCGCCGTTCCCTTGATTTGCTTACAATTTCCGTTCACATCGTCGGACTGTTGCACTCTGGGGCAGGACGTCTCCGTTTCTCGTGTCTACCGATAGCTAAGCCCCTTAGTCTCTGCCTGCTGGTCGTCTCTCTCTCGCTCGCTCACACTGGCCCTTTGCTGACTTCGATAAATTATGACCGGGCTTGGCTTCGGCTTGAGTTTCAGTGTTATGGTGTATATGCGCCTTGCCTGGTTGAATTACTTGATA
Source organism: Clivina fossor (assembly GCA_963966155.1). NCBI lineage: Eukaryota > Metazoa > Arthropoda > Insecta > Coleoptera > Carabidae > Clivina > Clivina fossor. Next base: position 80,771 of record CAWYQG010000471.1, read on the forward strand.
CCGTCACGACTAAGTTACTCCCTATCCGATTGGGAATCGTAGTTGATTTGATTGCGCTAGCGGAAATCTTAAGTAATTATTAGGTTTGGAGTTCATGTCATTTCATTTGCAGATTATATCTAATGTCTGTTACGTAATAACATCCGATTTTATTCTAAGTGAAAATTTAAAAGTAAAATTTATGATGCAGGTTTTTAGTGAACTTATAAATTTATTTGTGGAAAAAAGTCAAAAGTACAAATATATTACAGGAAGAATGAGAAACTTTTTAGTTGATGTTACATGTTTAAAGACAGACAAGTAGAATAGATGGAGGATGGAGTGGTATGATTGAGAGTGTTTTGCGTGAGCGAAAGTTTCTAAGTAGTAGGAATATAAGAGCATGTATGATAAAAGCTAGGAATGCTTGGAGAAAACTAATTTCGGGATAGTGGAAAGAGTTTGTGCTACACATGACGTAATTGTATATGTAGTATATATGTCAGTTGAACTTCAAAACACTTATAAATTATGTTACAATATCTGACAGAATTTTTCTTGATGTTTGAGAGAATATAAAATATAAAAAATTTACAATTCAAAAATATATTATTACCACTTTGATTGAAAGGAAAAGGGATATAGGGTTCTGTAAAATTGTTCAAAATTAAAACAAAATGTATAGATATCTTTCATATAGCCTCTAGACAGCTAATCTGAACTTAGTTTTTGAGGGTGTATGTGTGTGCGTCGTCAACTCGCTCGGTCGTCACTCAAAATATTGTGATTGCAACTCCGTGTAGATTTTTGACCAAAAATTATTTTAGTGCCCACAAATTTTTTATTTTTGAACAGTGTTGTCAACTTTTACAGAAAAAATATAATTTTTTTATTTTTAGTTCCTAATATTTATTTATGTAATAATGTCAAAGTGGTCTATATATGGGTTTACTCACATGCTTCTAATTTTTTTATATTTTGTTATTTTCTTTATTTCTTTTTTTTGTAACCCATAAAAATTATTGTATTATGAAATTCCGAATCTGGCAAATTTTATTTTAAATTTTTATATTGTGTATTGTGTATAAAATCTGTATTGATAATATCAAAATAATACAAAAATTATTTTCAATAAATGCATGTTTAATTTAAATATTAATATTTGAGAATTATTATACATATGTACGATATACAAAATAATTTTATTTTATGTTTTGCAATATCCTATTATTAAGTTAATACTGTATTGTATAAATATATTCCTGTTTCATATTGATATGAGAATTATATTATATAAATATATACATATAATTTATTATATTTTATAGAACTATGTATTCTGTATTTAGGTTTTATTATTATACAAGCAGTGTGGATAAAATTGATTGCCAATGGAAATAATTAAAAATGAACATGCAAAAGCAATATTTTATTATATAATTGTGTTATTTCAGTATATATTTATATAAAAATTTAGAGAAAAAACATATATTCATTTATTTATATTGTTTTGTGTTTCCATCATAAATATTTACCGAGCATCATATTATATATGATAAGCACGAATTTGGCTTATAGTAACACGAATCAACTGTTTTTAACGTTATGTCCATCTGTCGGTCTTTTTGTGGACACGTGTAAAGCAAATTCAGCTGAACGGATTGTTATAAAATTACATATTTAAGCTTCGCAGGTGAATATTTCAATTTCATCAATTTCTGGTAAAGATGTGCCAACCAGAAGTGGTAATTTACTGATTTTACTGTTATATATATTTTACCGCAACATATTCAACAAAAGTTGCTAAACAAGTTATAACTAACAATTTTTATTTTAAACTTTTTTCGATACGGCTAAATAATTTTTTTATAATTTTTCGTATTTTTATGATAAATGATGGCATATTTATATCAAGACAGTTTTGTTTGTTTTTTTTTACTTAACATGACTAAAGTAGTTGCTGTTATACAAATTTTTCTATTTTATAAATTTATTTAATACGATGGCGGTCGATTTATTTATTATTTATATCATTTGTATATTTTTCCTGATGATGATTACACTTAGAGTATATTATACAGAACTGAATCCTAAAACTATTTTATTTTATAATTTTAGAGAAAACGGTGGGAAGATATAGATACTTTTCAACCCTTACTTTTCTGTAGCGAATGTTCCAAGTTTCTAGGGGGTAAGTTTGTTAAGCAACTGAGTTCAATAGCCTGATTTACATCAAGTGTTTAACCCGCAGTGGCCACAAGAGGGGTGTTTGCTTTGGAATTTGCTGTCATTTGTTCGGATGCTGTGAGAACAAGTGCAATTTTTTGCATGGCTTTGCACTGTTTTCCGGAAGATTTAAATTTTTTTGCATAATGATGATGAAATTACTGAAATTATTAATGCTACACTTTTAAAACAAAAGATTAATAATAAATCTTTTGTATATAAGAATTTATAATTTTTCTTGTATTTGTACAAAATATATAAAAATATACAACATAGCAAAAAATTTTTTAGAACTCATTATATTAAAATTAAAAGACTTTAGGATATAATTCGGTATTAATTTGTATTAATAATAAACGTTTCGATTCTACGTACATCATCAGGAAAAATGATATAAATAATATATACAGTAAATAAACAGAACATAGAAACAAGTTACTAGGTAACAAAATAAGTAACTAGATTATAAAATTATATCAAAGATTATATCAAATATAAGCATGAAATAATTATTAAACTGAAAATAATAAATAATTATTTCATGGATATATTTGATATACTCTCATATTTGTTCTTTACAACCATTATTTCTCACATATATATATATATATATATATATATATATATATATATATATATGTATATTTGTTATTAAAGAGCCACATTTTATTTAAATTAGTGCCACTTTACACTTTATCTTTTTCTTTATAAATATCTATTGCTGTAATCTATTGTTAATATTGATGGGTCTTGTAACTATTACTTTACTGTAATTATTATTATCTGAATCATACCACTTCCATTACTCATCGGACATTCACTGTCAAATTTATACCTTCATTCTTTAATATTTGATACTTAGGAAAAAAAAGATACCAACTCATTTCCCTGCAATAATTTGTATTCCATACTATAATAAATTTGTTACTATATCGAAATATACATATATGAATATAAAGTCAAAAATATCTAGCTCCGATAGTTTGAATATATTTCGTATGCATTCATCTCATATCTAGAAAAATATAGACATGTCACAAGTCTATTATCCCAGAGATAAAATATCACATGAAAAGATTTACGGGACATCCATATAGAGTTTACACATTGACCGTAAATATCAATTCACCTATACATAGGAATTGACAGTTTGACAGAAAAATTGGACGTTTCAAAAATATTTCTTTTCCTATTTTATTTCTATAATATTATAGGAAACTAGATCAAATATTATTCACGATATAGGTAAAGAAACTTATATACGAAATAAATTATTTTCCATTATATTTATTCTTTCTCGTAATAAAATATTTATTTCAATATTTGTCGATAAATAAAATTCACTATGCTTGAACGTATTGACCAAGAAAGAAAAAAACTTATATATGAAAAAGTACAAAAATAAAGAAAAAAATGGCGTACGTCACTGGTAGGGGTGGTATTAAAATAGAATTATTTATATTGACATAACATTCGTGAAATATATGGATAGACATGCCACGTGTATTTTCGATATGTAGAACTTGAAATATTGACGTATACAAAATACAGGAGAAATATATGTATATAGCTAAAGTTATATATGGATATTTTTAGGTTTTTAAGAAATGAAGAGGAATTTCATCTATTTATTTCTCAATTTTGACTCTCCGATGTATATATTTATAAATATCGTAAAAGTTCAAAATTTTTGTTTATTATTATTTTTTTAATCATCTGTTTAATTTATTTTTAGATAAATAAGTTTTCTAACTAAATTAATATTGAAAGATAAATTCGTTCTAAAATTCTAAAAATATATAAATAAATAAATAAAAATAATGTAAGTAATACTTACCCAAAATTAACTTATAAAGTACAAGAAAGTTCAAATATAATTATAATTAATGAGTTTTATACGGAAGGTGTACATATTTATAACTTATTTATATTAAAATTTAATAATAAACAAACAAATTTTATTATAATCAACCAACAAAAATGATAATTTAGTCATCTATTTATTTATAAGTCGAAAAATGTAAGAAATATTTAAAATAACAACGGTCAATACACTGGATTCAATTTACGTTAAATTTCCTAAAATATCTCTTTACTTCTTAAGTTTAATAAATAAACGACTTTGGCGGAGCGAACATTTGAATATTAAAAAAAAAAAACTTCACTTTACAAAGAAAATTACCAATCATGTTTCAAATTGTCAAAAAATATACAAAACTACTGTTCGTCATATCACTATTAAATATATAGAAAAACTTTTATTTTATCTTAGTTGTATCTCTCATAGTTTTTATAAATGCACTTAAATTAAAATAGAATGTACTTGGTTAGTTTGGATACTTTCCACTATAAATTAGATACTTTGCACTTTTTACAACCTAAACTTTAATTTGAATAATTTGCACTATAAATTTGATGCATTCCACTATAAACGCTACGGAATCCTATCATATGCGCCACTGTCGGCTTAGGGTTTGTTGGCTTAGGGTAGGTTAGGTTAGGTTAGGATTAGGTTGTTTAGTTATGTTATTATTCAATATAGGCGCTTGTCTCATCGGCGCAAATGATAGGTATCGGACTGGCGTAAATGATTGTAAAAAAGTGGAAAGTATCCGTTTTATAGTGAAAAGTATTTAATACAAGTGATAATATTTTTATTTGTGCATTATGTTTTTTCAAAGTTAAAATATTTTTTTAAAGTTTAAATTTAATTATAGTGGAATTATTTTTTTTTCGTGCAATATATTTGTTATGAGTACAAATTGTTTTTATCAAAGAGAATATGATCTAAATTAAAGTGAATATATTCTAAATTATAGTGCAGTTAATTCCAACCCTTTTTAAAATCATACATATAATAGTGTCAAGTGAAATTAGAACCATCCTGTTCAAATGGATTCTGTGAATAATTCTATTGTAATTATAATTTTTTTCTTCATTTACAAAGTAGTTAGTAAAAACTCCATTTCTAATTGCAATACAAAAATTTCAATTAAATTCAAATTTATCATCATCATTTATCTCTGTAGAATAATTAAAACTATAACTATCTGGTTTTGTGAAAAATGTATATAATTATATGTGTCGTGTATATTTGGTAGAAATTGTTTCTGTGCGCGGGCGGGATAGGTGAAGGAAGAAACGAACATTAAACACTAATTTGGACATGCATGTTAACATGTTAATATTCCGTGCGCACGCTACTTTGAGAACTTTCACGTGAACCTAATGGGAAATCTCCAAACACCGCGTGGCTCGCATCGTAAACAAGTCGCACGACAGTTTACACGACAGTTTACTCCGCAAGCGCACACACACTGCTTTACAAACACACGAGAAACAAGATTAGAAGTATATGGGTAAACCCATATATGGACTACTTTGACATTTTTCGGAAAGTTGGCAACACTGTATTTTAATAATATTATAATTTATGTGGGCACTAGGAGATACTTTTCTGAAAATTTGATCAAAATCGGATAAATAATGTAGCCACAATGAATTTTTAAAAAATTTTGTGATTTTTTTCTCGATAAGTTGGCAACACTGTATTTTGTTAAAATTGCATAATTTATTTAGGCACTAGGAAAAACTTTTATAAAAATTTGATTAAAATCAGTTAAATAAAATGGTCATAATAAATTTTTAAAAATTTTACTAATTTTTTTCTCGGAAAGTTGGCAACACTGTATTTTGTTAAAATTACATAAATTATATGAATACTAGGAGAATCTTTTGTGAAAATTTGAGTAAAATCGGTTGAATAACATGGCCATAATAAAAATTTTAAAAATTTAGTAATTTTTTTCTCGGAAAGTTGGCAACACAGAATATTAATAAAATTATGTAATTAATGGGAGCATTAGGGAAATCTTTTCTGAAAATTTGATCAAAATCGGATAAATAACGTAGCCAATATGAATTTTTAAAAACTTTAGTAATTTTTTTCTCGGAAAGTTGGCATCACTGAAAAAAAACACAACCACATGACCATCTTGGGCACTAGGCAAATTTATCCTGAAAATTTCATTATAATCGGTTGAACCGTCTAGGAGGAGTTGCGATCACAAAATTTGGTCTGACGACCGAGCGAGCGAGCGAGCGAGCTGACGACGCACATCCATACACCCACATAAACTAAGTTCAGATTCGTCATCTACAAGCTATATGAAGGATTTCTATACAATTTTTTATTTTTTTTGAAAATTTTACAGACACCGTATCAAACGCTTTACTACTTTTCCTTGCAGTCAAAGTAGTAAAAAGGCCGGTTTACTATTTATTTTTGTTTGTTTGGTAATTTATGCACGCGGGTTTATTTTTCGGCTGTGATTTGGCTAAGGCTTTTTTCAAATGATTCGTGGAATTAATTTGTTGATTTGGTTTGTTTAGGAGAAGAATTACTAAATGTTTTATTTGTAAGATTTTTTGAGATATATTTATTTTACTTATAGACCAATGAAATTTACAAGAAAATAGGCCAGTAGTAGCGTGTGAGACGCAGAATCTAGAGATTCATAGTTTTAAAATGAAAATATTAATTAAGATAATAAATAACTTTGTACTACTGAATTGATATTAACTATGCTGTAGTGTATCCAAAACTTTGTTTTTGCAATTCTCGAGAAGTTCACATCGAATTGAAAAACAAACAAAATCGTGTTTAATATTTAAAAAAAAAAGCTATCTAAATTTTATTTTTGCGATTATAGCGCTATCTGTCATAAGTCGAAAACAATGTTTGAATAAAATTTACACAGAATCTGAATCTATAATAAAAAATGGGAGTTCCTATTCAAGATTTCAAAGTTGTACATATTAGATTTTTTGAGATTTTATGCATTAGTATTTAAATGAGTCATCTAGTATTAAATTTCTCTATAAAAAAAGTTGCCATTTAACATAAAAACCATAGTAAAAAAATTACATATTATTTTAGCAAAACGATGGTGTACATAAATTTTCTGTAAAAATATTGCAATTTTAAGTACATTAATTAATTTACTGTATTATATGTATATGTAATTACATAAAATATACGTATTTTATATTTATGTAATGTAAAAATTTTCCTTAACATATCCGTAAATAATATTAAATACATTGCCCTAGGTTTTTATTTAAAATTATTGAATTTTTTTACAGCATACATAAAACTTACAACATATTTGTTAACGTAATAGTATCTTTTACTATCTAATGGAAACTCATATGTCAATCTTATGAGTGACAAACGCCACACATCACGTTTTGAATAATGTATTAAATCTATGATTTATTTTCATATAAAATTATTATAAACTCATCATTTACATAATGATTTGTTTTTATGCTTATTTTATGTATATAAATGATAATGAACCAATAAATATGTATATTTCTACCGTAATTGATTCGTACTGAATACAATATTGTTAAATAAAATCATTTAAAGAAATAGATAAATCAGAAGTCAATCTCGCATATCATCTACATGAAATTAAAATGTAAAAAACAATAATAGGTTTGAAAATGAGTTGATTACAGCCGAAAGATATAGTATTGACAAAAAGATTACATGGCTTATATATGATAATTAGATATATTACTCTTACTACTAGAATTGTTACTGTCGCCATTAGTCATAATGAAATATTTCTATTGGTACGTTAAAGATCTCTTCTTTAGTACTGATTGGAGAGTACAAATTAAGTGTGAGCGTTAGGGCCTTAGGTAAAATTTTAATTCGGATTTTTATGCTGTGTACAGCTAGTTGACAGCTATGGTAGTTGTTATACTATATTAGAACATATAACTAGGTTGTAAATTTATGATTTGGACCAGAATTTTTTTTTATCAAAGCAATCATTTCTTATTTGGTAATTAGTAATTATAAATATTATACGTGTACTTTTTATTTAGATTATTATTAAAATAAAACGGCTTTAGGTTGTAGTTCTGTATTCGTCAGGGAAAAAAAACCATATGAATATAAAATCATTTATATTTTTTGTAGTAAAAATACACATGTATCTATTTTGGTTTTCTTGTAGTATCCCGATTCGATCTGATAATAAATATAAAATATTTGAAACCGGTTATTTATTAGTTAAAGATAATTTCTGAACAGTGAAGTTTTTGGCTTCTATTGGTTTTTAATGAACTCTCTCACACTTGTAAAATAAAACTGCTTTAGGTTCAAGTTCTGTATTGAAATTTATTTATAATCAATGTTTCGACGAAACGCAACTTTTTCAGGAAAACTGATATAAATAACATTACTTGTTTCTATGTTCTGTTATTTATGGTGTCATTTTTATAAGTTTTTCGGATTAAGACGAGCGTTGAGTTTTGTCGAAACGTTGTTTATAAATAAATTTCAATACAGAACATGAACCTAAAGCAGTGTATCTTACACTTTTTCTCATCATATACTTAGAGTAGCAATCTTCTAGCTTTGACGGCCCGATATTCATTGAATTTATAGAATTTTCTGGGCTGGTATACCGTGCTCGATCTATTCTCGTCGCAGACGTTTCACCCGCCAAACACTGAGAATGCCATCTACAATGTATACGACGAGAATAGATCGACCACGTTATACCAGCCTAGACAATTTTATAAATATAGTTAAAGTGTTTAATATTAAACAAACTTAATAGTAAAAGACATTAAAATTAGTTGAATTAGAAATAGATCTACGTAGTTTTACAATTATCCCGTGTGAAAATAGGGACAGTAGAGCGCGTGATATATATATATATATATATATATATATATATATATATATATATTGCGTTTTCCTTTTCTGTTGAATACTCGACCTGTTCACGTTTCCGTCGTCAGCATCGTTATCGTAATAACGTAAGCAGCTCAAAACACAGAAACAGAACGAATGTCAACGTCAAATTTAATGGAATCTGTCTCAAAGTGCGAATACGAACGAGTATTATTAAATTGCTTCCTAACACATTATGTAACGAAAACTATATTTTATTTTTGATAAATTTACGATTATAGGATTGGTATTAGAGAAAAGAAAGGAATTAGTTTTTGTGCTGTTTAAAATTTTAGGAAAAAAAGTAAATATTTCTGAGGACAATTGAATTTGTATCATTATTAGTTATTCTTTTTCCTATGTATTTTACAATATGTAACTTTTTACACTAATGAAACGGGAAAAAAAAAATCGTTTGAAAATTTACTATTCCAATAATATTTATCAACTAAATTATACACCATATTAAAAGTGTTGTTTATTAATTTTTCTTTTTTCTTTCAGGTAAGTTTCGATTTGGAGTATTCTATTCATCCAAATATTCTTACATCAAATCTATACAATATTGGTAAGCATATAAATTTAAAAACCTATATTTTAATAATGTAGTAATTATATTTTGAATAATTTTACCAGTATTTATTTCAATATATTTCAGAACATTGTTTAACAAATAGAATAAAACTTACTTTTTTTTTGTTTTTATGGACGTTTTGTCACGGTTATTTTTACCAAAAAAATAGTATTTTTTGAAAATTTACGCAGTTGATTATACATATATTCGTCAAAGATAATTTATAAATGATGTATAATACATGACGTATTTTATGTGCCCATCCACGATGACATAATACATTAAAACGCAAAAAAATCAACTTGTAGTTCAATTTTCCACACATGCTTAATACAATTATTGCAAATATAGTATTTTAAAATTTAATTTTTTTCAAAATTAGTACAATTTTAGAGTGGAACGTATGCCTATATACATTTTCTACATAATATATTTCTACATATATATATATATATATATATATGTACAGGGTGTTCGTTCGCTTGGTTGATATAGGGCAATAACATGGGATTTCGATAATATGCAGAATACTACTTTCTGAAGTAAAATTCGGAGAAATACTTAGAATACTTTTCGATAGGGTATAAAAAGTTCTATAATCTGGTTTAAGTTTTAATTTGCTAGCATGTGCCGTTTGGGCGCTAGAATTTTTTTTAAAATGTTTTTGAGAATTTTCAAAAATTTTTCCTGCTAAATCAGTGTAAATTAGAGAAAAAAGTTACTTAGCTATTATGTAGCTAATTTTTTTCTCTATTTTACTAAATTTTTTCAGATTTTTTTTGAACAAGTTTTGAAAAAAGTTATATTTTAAAAAAATTTGAAATAACTTTTTTCAAAATTTGCTCAAAAAAATCTGAAAAAATTCAGTAAAATAGAGAAAAAAATTAGCTACATAATAGCTAAGTAACTTTTTTCTCTAATTTACACTGATTTAGCAGGAAAAATTTTTGAAAATTCTCAAAAACATTTTAAAAAAAATTCTAGCGCCCAAACGGCACATGCTAGCAAATTAGAACTAAAACCAAATTATAGAACTTTTTATTCCCTATTGAAAAGTATTCTGAGTATTTCTCCGAATTTTACTTCAGAAAGTAGTATTCTGCATATTATCGAAATCCCATGTTATTGCCCTATATCAACCAAGCGAACGAACACCCTGTATATATATATATATATATATATATATATATATATATATATATATATATATATATTTCCACTTGATTTACATGAAATTGTGTGCATTCAAAGTATTATTATTATTATCTTGCACGTCTACTTTTTAACAAATACGCAAACTCTTACAAATACATAGAAAAATTAGAAGATATCTTCGTTAATCGTATCGTGATTAGGTGCGAAAACTTAAGCTTGTCAAAATCAAGAAGTTAAGTTCTCGGCCAGCTAAGGCAAGCCTATTCGAAACGTCGAGGTTAAAATTTTCATCGGCATTACTGTATTAGCACGCGTCAGTATAATCGCGTCCCATAAATTGGATCGTGTCAAATGGCTTCCTGTTGTTGCTAATAGCGTGCGGATGGGCCGTCGATGGCCCCCCGAATGAGCTGATGGGTCGGTTTTACTCCCACACCCAACCCCAACCCCCTACCCCCTAGCTACGATTCGTCGATTAACTCGCATTGCCAAAATGGAATAGATTATATAGTTTCAAGTTGGCGGAGGGGGTGTCATGTAAACGTAGTGGCTCTTGTTGTTGTTGTTGTGTCACAATCTATTACCGAAACTTTGAATGTCTGTTTTTAATTATATAACATAGTTTCGCAGTTTGTGCGAACAATCGCAATGAGATTAGATAGCGTTAATTGCCACGGTTTAGAAAACGATAACGGAAAGTGTTATATTATTTAATTTAAATTAATTAATATTATACTTTCATAAAATAGCATGTGATCTACTGCAGCTAAAATTAAAAAATAATGTAATAAGTCTGGAATATATATCCATAATGTTACACAGAAAAAAATTGTGGACATTCTATGCACTACAAAATATTATTCTAAAACGAAAACGGTAGTCTGAATTAGGTTTTATAATTCAATGTGCGTCGATGACTTTTTTTTGTTCTAAATATGCAAACAATAGCTGTGTTTTTTTTACCGAAAAACTCAGCTCAGATCAGCAAATATCAGTAACCTTGAAATAATAGCTGTTTTATTTGTCGTCTTGTAACTGAGGTCGAAGTGAGTGAATTTCTTCCCCCCTTTCCGATACTGAGTTTGATATTTAGCTAGTGCTTAGCTGAGAAATTCAAGTGAGCGCACATGCGCAATTCAAATTTTTCTAGTTTAAGATTTGATAACGTGTTTCATACGTTGACATTTATATTATTTGAGTATTTTATTGTGAAATCAAACAATAGATATCCGACGTGTTACAATGAATTATCAACTCAAACAATGCAAATACATCTAATATTTTAGGTTATATCATATGTGGAACTTAAGATTTTAAACGTCACTTTCAAATAAATTGTTTTATTTATCAATACAACTCACTCAGCAAAACTCAGCTCAGCTCAGCTAATTTACAAGATTTACTGATCTGAGTGGCATAATTTTTAATGTAAATTATAAATGTTTGTAACAATTTTTATTATGAACCGAAAAATACTAAAATGTGAAACATTACATTATGTTTGTTTATATAAAAGCAATTTTACCGAAAAAAAAAACAAAACCGCGAACACTGGCAGTAACGCGATGAAAAATGTGTAACAATTTTTTTGTTTATTTGTTAGAAAATTAGAAAAGTTACACGTTAAAGGCCATAATAATTTTTCTAGCACGCCGAGCGCGAACGGTGTCCATTTATTTCCCTCGAGAAGAAATTTCATTTTTAGTATAACATCTATACGGGGGGGGGGGGGCATTCCATGGTCCCTTGGTCCGGGTGACGGATCGTCTGTTAATGAACAGCCAAGTTACGTTTCATTCATGTTACAAGAATGTTACAACGTTACAGCCACTGTTTGGTGCTACTAGATGTTAACAAGAATTTTGTTACTAATTAGCTGTAATGACGACCGGTTTGTGTGACCGGCATGTCATTTTTTATACTCATTTACAACTTGATTACGTGATTTATTAGTCTACAGTCAGTTTACATCGCGCGCCTAATATCATACTACAACATACTTTTCCTCTTGGCGTGGTACATTATTAAACTCTACAGCTGCAGTTACTCGTACATTGATATATATTTTTTTTAATTGCATTGTGTGTTATTATTAATTTGTCTAGACTTGGTTAGTGGTTGTATTATAGAAATGAGTATTGATTACAGTAGTTAGTTAATAATTATCGAATATAAAATTATATGTACTGTACTCATATTAATTTATTTATTTATCAAGTCTCTACAAACACGCGTATTTTCAATTTTAACATTTATTTTATTTTATGTTTTCTAGAATTCAAATGCGTGGAAACGAAGATTAATTTTTTAATAATTATTGATATGAATATATATATATATATATATATATATATATATATATATATATATATTTATTTATAAAGATAGAGAGAGAGAGAGATAATCGGATTTGACGTGATTGGACAACCATAGTTAAAAATAAAATTCGTGAGTTAAAAGCAGCCTGTTAGGGCTTTTGAAAAATGAAACTTAATTGAAATACTATTCAAGCTTTTGATAAGTATACATGTAATTAATATAATATTCTTTTAGATAGATTAACAAAAAAGCACATGGTTAAACTTACAATTCGCAGAGACAGTAAAAAACTGAATTTGTTCAATGAACAAATTATTTAAAAAATAATAAAATTACGAAATAATTAGACATTTTGTAAAATATTTTAAACCCTGTGTTTTGGTCAAATACTAATTTTATTATTTCTATAACTATGTAGTGTTTTTGATTGTGTTATTTCATATAACGATTGTTTTTTAAAATGTTTTGTTTGTACTTACAATTAACATTTTTGTACGAAAACAAAATCTTTTTACCATATGAGTTCGATAACAAAATACATAGTTCTATTTTTAAAATGACTAAAATAAAATCAGATAATATAATTCATAAATGGCGTTTTATATTATTGCTATTAAGTATTAACAGAGGTCATTACACTGTACTTATCAATTTTATATGAAACAAATGAATATTGATTGACGCCATAACATGTACTTTTATAGCAACACTGATAATGAGAATATTATTAGTTTCACAGCTGGATTAAGTTGACTATGATTAAAAGATTTTTCTGATATCATAATGAGTTTTTTATGTAAAAGAAAATAAAAAAAAACTTGAACTGGTTTTGCTTATAAAAAATATAAATCATATTAGAAAAAAATTGTTTATACAGTCGCCTGCTTTGATATATAGATATTGTGATTTTATATATAAAGGAAAAAAAAGTAATTTACAAAATACTAACGACACAAAAAAAAAATAATATTAACGATTTGATGATTATAGTTAATCTGATGTGACAGTTTAAAAAATGTTCTAGAACTAGTTTCTATAGCATGTTTATAATTTATTTTTATTTAATATAGTATGTTTTCTTATTTTAGAACATGTGCAAAATATAAAACTCAAAGTACGTCTTCAGGACGTAAAGTCAGTTTATTTTAATATAATGAGTTCTGAAGGATTTTTTACTATGTTATAGATTAAATTTATTGATGTGAAAAAGTGGCAAGTTCAATATTATATTATGATATAGAAGCGAATATTATTTTCGAAAAAATGAATAATGAAATTAAGACGACGACACAAAATTAGTTTGACAAGTTTTTAGGTGTGGCAAAATTAATTACACTCGCGTTCGCGTTGCGCTTGCTTTGAAAATATGATGATATACTTGCCATAATAAAAATGAAATAAATGCGTCGCTTCGCGTCAGTCTTCGCGTCGTCGGCGTCGTCCTGTATATAGTAGCGTCAAGTTCCATCCGTAATGAGTGCTCATCATCACATTCTCATCCAACTTTAATAATGATTTTTTAATTGCGACACGATTAAGCGACTGTTCAATCTTTGTCACTTAAAGTAATTTAAATTTAAATATATTTTATCGTGCACACTAGCTACGCTTGTTGATATTATATTAAAAGTATGGCGAGAATGTGTTAGTGTTACAATCTGCAGCGACTCAAACTTCATGAATATGGATACCGTTTCGATATTAAACATCTCCCTTAATGAATATTAACTGCAAAAAGTAGATCAAAGAAAAATCGTGCAAGTATCGCGAATTTAAAATTATCGCGTAATATTTGTATGCGACGCTACTATTTTATAGTAATATAATCATGCTACCTAGAGTGTCCGTAAAAAAATATTTTTCCAGTAATGTTAAAATAGATAAATTTATATCGAAGAAACATTAGAAATAATATTTTTTGCTTGTTTTTACGAAAGTAACAGGTTCCTCTACACACTGAACTGAACTTTTGACATTTTCAAATCTGAATTTAGAATTTTTAGGTTTTAGAATTTTGGGCGATAAACACAAAAAATAAGGTTTTTTTTTTGTAAAAACAAAACTAAAAAAATACCAATAATAACTGATCAATTTGTGACAATAATTTTTTTTAATATATTTTAAAAATATTATAGTTGTTTAATTAGAATTCAATTACTTTTAGCTTAAATTTTATTATTATTATAATTGACAGGGATCATATTAAATGATGTATAATACCGTCTCCTTTTTATAGAACAACTACATAACATTTGCAGATGTGGTTTTTTTTTTTACTACATATGAGATAAAATATAATTGTTAGTAATTATAATGGCACCACATGTATTTAGAATGCGTTATGTAATGTGGGAACATCTCATTTTTATATTAATTTTATGAGGAAATTACTAATCATCTGCATTATAAAAAAAGCGGACATAAAATTTTTCATTATTTTAAATATTACATACGAACATCTACATTTTGAAGTACATCATATAAATTGGGTTAGTGTTTGAATATTTCCGGCGGTTTATTTTTGTTATTAAGGAACTGTAATTATTATATTTAAGTTAAAATAAAACTACTTTAGGTTATAGTACTGTATTTACAATTTACTAATAATCGTACTCAACGTACGTCTTCATCAGGAGAAAAAATACAAAAAAAAAATAGTTCTGAAAGAATTGTTATTTTGCTATTTTTAAGTTATTAAATCTATAGTTTTAAATTCTCTAGTAATTGAAGATTTCTAACAGACTTCTGCTAAAAGAGTTATTTAAAAATTATTTATGAGTTAAAATAATATTTAAATAGGTATAAATTACATCTAAATAAATAAAAAATAAATAATTATGTTTTAGTTAAAATATGTACAAAATTAACATAACGAGATTTTTATTTCTACAGTATTAATTTACAAAATTTATAGTTATAATTTATCACCAGAAACATGTTTAATTATCTGATTTTTTTATTGAATTTTATTAGTTTTATCGCGTTTTAAAGATCAGATGTTACAGAACTTTGTTTTTAAGTAGTTAAAATTTAATTTATTAGTGTAATTTTAATTATAATTTTAGTTGATTATTAATTTTTGTTTTATTAAATGTGAAAAATAAAAATAAAAAAGTATGTCTATTAATATTTTATTTTCGATAATAAATCTAAAGAAAAATGTAAAAATAGTACTTTATGTTATTAGAAGTCAAAATGGTTTATTTTACACCAAGTGTACAGCAAATATTCGAGTTGTAAGATTTTTATTAATATTTTTATTTAGATATTAATATGAATTAAAAAAAAAGAAACGAAAATCACAATATTTTATATATTTTTTTGTTATTTTCAATCGTTTCTCTGAACAGTAATCATACAAAAATAATCTTTTGTGTTATATAATTTTACGTAAATGATATGAACAGGAAATTGTCATGTAGAGGTCACTCACTACTTCATTTCTGTGAAACTCCTAATAAATATTTCATGTATCAATGAACTATTATTTCACTAAACTATACCTTCGGAATGATTCAATATTTTCTAAACATGCAACATTTTGAATTCACAATGTTGTTTTTTTTTTATTTTATTTTCTGTTTAAATTTAGAATGAGGCTATTTATACATACGGTATGTAAACGTAATTGGCTATTTATTCATACTGAAAAAAAAACAACCTAAATCAACCTACTAACCTAACCTATCCTAAATAGCCCATTTTTTTTTCATTATGTATAAATAGCCAATTGCGTATACATACCGTATGTATAAATAGCCACTTTTTTAAATTTAAGTAATGAAATGTTTCTTGTTATTCTTAATAATTTTATATAAACTTCATATTTTTTTTTTGATATTGGCAACTCTCAACCAATAGATGTATTTAAGTTTATAGTTTTATTATATTGTCAATTGCAAAATTACAGTAATATATTATGTTACGAGGAGTAAAAAGCGGAGATTATTGGGTTGAGCCTTGCTATTTCTGAGAAAAAATTAAAATTCATTGTGGCTACATTATTTATTCGATTTTAATCAAATTTTCGCAAAAGATTCTTTCGATGCCCACATAAATTATATAAAATATAGTGTTGTCAACTTTGGCTATATTATTTATTGGTGATCAACTAAATTTTCACAAAAGATTCTCTTACTAACTTGTTAACTTTCCGAGAAAAAAAAAATACAAAATTTTTTAAAAGTCAATTAGGGCGACATTATTTATCCAAAATTAATCAAATTTTTACAAAATATTATTTTAGTACTCGCGAAAATTAAAGCTAAAGTTGCTTTGTCTGGATAGGGATGATTGGATGAAACTGATTTTGAGATAATGGAAAGAGTTTGTGTCACACCTTTTTGATTGTGTATCTAATTTTATGTGCTTTACTTATATGCTTCTAATCTTGTACAATATAAAAATTGAAAAAAAAAAACATTCAATGAAGTTATATCATGAATTTCTGATTCAATTTATGTTCTATCTCTTTTTATTATATCACAGTTTGTGTGACGTAATTTCATTGAATATTTCTTTTTATTATAATAAACATATTTACTGTTTTAAATTATTGAGCGAATGTATTTTCTTGAATTTTTTTATAAAATGTACAAATATTTTAACAAAATTATATAAGTAATAAGATTAAACTACATACCTTTACTAATATAAAAACTATACAACGTCAATAGAAATAAGATTGATGTATATTTCGAATTTTCTAAAGAAATATTTATAACAAGCAAATCAACAAAAACGAATTTAAAATAGAAACTTTCAATAAAAATACATCAATACATTCAAAGTGGCAAATGCATTTTAATCTAATAATAAACCCGAAATTTAACGAAAAACAATACATAAACAAACTAGTACTATTCTCTACAGACCGTACAGAAAACCGAGTGTAATGTATGTTGTTAGTATTACCTTTAACACAACATTGAATTACATGTAAATCAATAAATTGAATTGATGTATCGCTTTGTATCCCAGTAAACTAAATAGTCTTGATTTGTGTTATTGTTTACTAACGATACGAGAATTTGTATTTGTATTTGCCTCGTTTCATTTTAGAATTGATTCATAATATCGAATTAGATGTTTGTTTGTGTTTCTGTTTATTGCACCAAATTTGTTTGTAATTAATTTAGATTTTGAATAATAATTTAATTATTATCTGATCATAAATTTTTGCAAAGGTATACTAGGCACAATGGACCACATTTCACAAAAATAAACAAAAATAACTACTAACTCAAGAATAAAGTTAGGTTTAGTTAACTCTTAAGTGCTAACAGAATAGAATTATTCTTAGAATAACTAATCAAAGAATAAGAAAGTATTTATTATTATCAGGATATACCTAATTATTTTTAATAATAAATACGTACAATGTTATTTACGATTTAAAAATATGTATTAACAATTACATTTTAACATCTGTTAGTGGCCGAAAAAATTATATTTATTGCACATTTACGTCAGCAATATAAAATGTAAATAGCTTTGAATACACTTTTGTGGTGTGAGATAAATGCAGAGGCCAAGCGTTGTATAGGGAGGGTAAAAAAGGCTTGTACTATAATTGTTAAAATTTCATTTTGGTCGTCGACGTATAATGAAATTACAAATTACCGAGTTATAAAAACTGAAATTTATGCAACGTGCCCTATAATTTTAGCTCTCGAGAAAACTAACAGTTGAAAAGGTGTTTTTAAACTGGTTAATTGCCTTCGAGCCTTTTATGTATTTTTTTCACGTCACGGATGGATTTACAGTATATTAGTCTTAAATGAAATCTTGATAAATACTAGAAAACTTATAATTTGATTGATATGAGATATATGGATGTTAGTTGACAATAATAAAAATATTAAAAACATTCTACTACTAAATCAATATGTTTAGTATTTTAAATTATACGCAAGTCACACATTTTCAATATCGAATTCAAGTTCAACCGAAAATAAACAATGCAATTGTCAATTAACTTAACTTGACTTAATAATTTTTAAAACGGCCTTCAGTAATGCCAAATTATATATACTTGACTGTGTTTCTTTGATTGAACATGCAATTTCTGACAAATCTGGCTGTGCACATTGCATTTCTTGCACTTTTTTTACACATTTTTAATAATTAAATTTAAATGTTAGAGAAAATAAAATAAAAATTGTCAACTAATTTAATTTAATTTAATAATTTTCAATATGGCCGCCGAAGATTGAATACACTTGACGTTGTAGTCATGTTTGGTGATATCACTAGTGGTGTATATAGTATCTAACTGTTGTATAATAATATACATTATTGTACTAGTAACGTAATAACTTCCTTCTGTTAATATCAATATTTTAATACGTTTGAGGAAAAAGTACTAAATAAAAATGTATTGTTATTAAACTGTAAATAAATAAATAAATATTTAGAGCACTGATATCTTATATACAATACTCGACAATTTACATAAATTCGTCAATAACTAACCAACACGAAACATCCATTACACACTTATACACCCAGTAATACAATAACACATTGATTATGATCCCGCTACTGATTGTATGTGACTGGTACAGCGACATCAGGTACTACTGTGCCCAGAGTTCTACATTCGCTCACACCCAAACGCACCGGCGGGGATCACTTCAGATACATCTAACTTATAGCCCGGTGTCAGGATACGCGACCGTGCTATTGACGCTAACTACGTGTTGAATTATAAACATGCTCGTTGTCGTGTGTGGTCCAAATCTTGTTCGAATCAGACCAAAATGTATCGTGATGTGTTGTGAACCGAAATATGTTCCGGTTTGAAGGCCAAAAATGTGATGGATTGACTTGAATGATCAAATGTTGTGTATATGGCTTGTTGCCCAAAATATGTATGTGAATGTGACTCGAAGGACGAATGTATGATTGAATTGTGTATCAACTATGCTTGATCGATGCGATGCACTTTGTGTTGAATCGACAGTTGTATGTTGTGTCGAAGGAACAATGTGTTGATTTAAATAATAACGATAGTTCTGAGTGGACTGTATATATGTATTTACACAAAATATGTTTACTTTTACAAAAAATATGAGATAACACAAAGAAATGCGTTGTGTTACAAATGCTATGCTCAGCAAAGCCACGTGTGTGCTTGTGCTGGCTGAGTGCGATGCGAATGGTTCGCTGTCTGTAGACTAACTCAACTGCTTACTGCTAACTGACTATATACATGCTAACCTAACATGGCGCGCATATCTGGCGCGAATATATGAAACTGTACATACGCCGCCGCCCTTGAAAGGTCATGACTTTCAACATAAGAACAAATAATTGAAATATACAATATAAACAATAGTAAAGAATACATAATAAACTTATAATTATTAAATATTATTAATCTTATGATCTAGGTCTTGTTCAATGGGTAAAACACACACTTTATTTAAAGCGCGTTTGAACGTAGCACCACTAGCCAATTTAACTGTTACAACTCGAGTTATGTTATCGTTTCCTGGATGTAACATTACAATTCGTGCCATGGGCCACTTGAGGGGGGTTATGTTGTCTTCGATTAAAACCACTAGAGAACCAATTTTTACACTAGTTTCACTACACTGCCACTTTGATCGCTGTTGTAAGCTGGTGAGATATTCTCTCGACCAACGTTTCCAGAATTGTTGAAAAAGTTGCTGCATACGTTGATATTTGGAAAGTCGTGTCGTCGGAACTTCCAGTACATTTTGTTGTGGTGAGGTTGCCAATGAGTCACCGATAAGGAAATGAGCAGGGGTCAATGGAGTATAATCTTCTGGATCATGGGATAAGGGTGTCAATGGTCTGGAATTGAGACATGCTTCGATCTGAACCAGAATGGTATAAAATTCCTCATATGTGCAATACGAATCTCCAAGAACTCCAATGAAATTTAACAGATTTTACTACCGCCTCCCAATAACCGCCCATATGTGGTGACCTTGGTGGTATGAAATGCCAATTAATTTGGTCATTTGTTAAGAAATTAGATACTTTGTTATTATGTGCTTCACTTGAAATGAGCTCATACAATTCGTGAAAGTGATTATTTGCTCCAACAAAATTCAAACCATTGTCAGAGTATATATTACGTGGTTTTCCACGTCTCGCGATAAACCGTTTCAATGCATTGAGAAAACTGTCTGTAGTCAAATCTGTAACCAGCTCTATATGAACTGCACGTACTGCAAAGTCAACAATAATGCAAATATATGATTTGACTAATTTTGCTTTTCTTAAGTTACTAACTTTTATAAGTATAGGACCAGCGTAATCTATGCCACAATTTGAAAATGGCCGATCAAGCTGAACGCGAGCTTTGGGAAGTTGCCCCATTAAAAATTTAGAAGATTTTGGATTTGCTTTGAAACATTTGACACACTTATGTATTAAGCGTTTTACAAGATTTTTACCATTAATTATCCAATAATTTAAACGAATAATTGCTAATAAATTTTGTGTTCCCATATGCAAATATTTTAAGTGTTCATGTTCAACTATGAGTGTGGTGAGCTTGTGTTGGTGGTGTAATATTATTGGATGTTTCTGATTAAAATCTAAATCTGAGTTAGCTAAACGACCGCCTACACGAAGTATTCCATTGTTGTCAATAAATGGATGTAAATTTAAAATTTTACTTTTTTTGTTCAAACTGTCTTTGTTTTTTAATGCGTTTATTTCATCCGAGAATTTTTCTCTTTGATGTAATTTTATGAGAATTTGTAATGAATGTTCTTGCTCGTGTGTATTTAAAAGAATTGTGTCGTTTACTTGTTTATTTAACGTTCGATTCTTAAAGCGATATATGTAACCTACAACATTTTTTAATTTAGTTAATTTTGAGTAATTTTCAAATAAATTCAAATTTGACTTGACTGCTTGTGTAGTAATCAAAGTACATTTTGTTTCTTTTAAATCTGGTAATAACTTGTTGTCAAAATCGACTAACTCATTGTCATCATTAATCGAATTCGTTACGAGAAAAGTAGGACCATTCCACCACATTCGTGATTTACTTAATTGCTCTGGTTTTAAACCGCGTGAGATAATATCTGCTGGATTTTGTTCACCCTTAATATGTTTCCAACAGTTTATATCTGTCAATTCTAATATTTGCGCAACACGATTTCCTACAAATGTTTTTAACTGATTCGGTTCTAACCTTAACCAAGAAAGTACAATAGTGGAATCGGAATAGAATATTGTTTTTGTTAATTTTACGTCAATAGTTTTTATTACCGTACTTGCTAATCTAGCTAATAAATGTGCTGCTAATAATTCAAGTCGTGGTAAGGTAATTTTCTTTAATGGCGCGACCTTTGATTTCGCGCAAAGTAATTGTGAAAAACGTTCTCCGTTTTGATTTTCAGAAACGAGATAAATGCAACAACCAAATGCGTTTTCTGATGCATCGCTGAATCCGTGCATTTCAATGGAAATAGCATTTGTGCAAAGTATATGTCTCGAAATTGTTATTTTGTTTAACATGTGAAATTGCGATATAAATTCTGACCAAAATTCCAACAAATTTTCTGGAATTTGCTCATCCCAATCTACCTTTGATCTCCACAAAACCTGCATTAATATTTTTGCCATGATTATACTCGGACCTATCAAACCTAACGGATCGAATATTTGCGCTATTATTGATAATACATTGCGTTTCGTAACCTCCGTTGGATTTGTCGTGATTGAAACATTGTACTGCAATTGATCTGAATGTGAATTCCAAATCAACCCTAACGTTTTTAACTCTTTATCTTCTTGTATCAAAACATATTTATTATCATGAGGATTTTGTTTGGTAATATAATTCAAAATAAATGAATCATTTGAACACCATTTTCTCAGTTCAAATCCAGCTGTTTGTAATATTTCTGTTAATTCGTGAAAAACTTGAATTACTTCATTTTTTGTATCAAAACTAGCTAAAAAGTCGTCCATATAAAATGAATTTTTAATTAACTTACTAGTCTGCGGAAAATTATGTTCGTTTTCAATAGCTAATTCTTTTAAACATCGCGTGGCTAAATATGGCGAGCTAGCCATACCGTATGTTAAACGATTTAGTTCAAATATTTTGATTGGTTGTGTACGATTTTGACGCCAAAGAATTTTCTGATACGTTTGATCACTAGCATGAACTGAAATTTGCCTAAACATCATTTTTATATCTCCATTTAAAACGTACTTGCGTAACCTGAATCTAGTAACGATTGAGAATAGATCGTCTTGTATAACTGGACCACTATGTAATAAATCATTTAATGAATATCCGTTACTTGTTTTTGCCGATGCGTCAAAAACTACTCGACATTTTGTTGTGCTGCTTGATTGTTTGATAACCGCGTGATGAGGAAGAAAATACGCGTTATTGCTCGGCATATATTCATCCAATACAGAAATGTTTGTCATGTGATTTAGTAATTCGTATTCACGCATAAACTCTAAATAATCGTTTTTTAGTGCGATATCTTTATCTAATCGATTTTCTAAATAATTAAAACGTTTTGTACAGTTTATTTGCGATTCGCCAAGAGATTTGTTAGTATCCTGAACAAAAGGCAAACGAACTACGAACCTGCCACTAGCGTCCCTACTTGTCGTTTCTTTGAAATGTAATTCGCAATACTGATCTGCTTCCGAAAGAGTTTTAGTTTGAGGTAACTCTTCTGTTTGCCAAAACTTAATTAATGATTGATTTAATTGCTCGTTTGTAACTATCGAAGATAAATTGCAAACTTGTTTTTCAGTGTTAATATTTAAATTTAAAGAACCCGTGAGAATCCAGCCAAAATATGTTTCTTGCAACAAAGGCATGTTTTGTTCTAATCTTAATTTTCCACCTTTTATTAACTCAAAGAATATGGTTGCACCTAAGAGCATATCAATTTGTTTCGGAATATTAAAATTTTCATCTGCCAAAATAATTTCTTTTGGTATATTCAACTCTGATTTATTGAAACCTACCAACGGTAACTGACATGTGATAACTGGTAATATCAAAAATGATAAGTCAACAGAATAGTCATTTTGTCGCGAATATACTGTTACATTTGTTTTTTGTTTGATATTGAAAAGTGCTTTATTGATGCCCGCTATTTGTACTTGTACATTTTCACAAGAAAGCTTCAATTTGTCACATAGATTTTGAGTAATAAAATTTGATTGACTACCCGAATCTAGCAATGCTGTACATTTATGCTTATTTCCTAACTTATCTAGAACTAACACCGTCGCTGTTGATAACAATACTTGATTTGTTTCATGTGTGTTTTTATTAGATAATAATGTGGAATAGCTTAATGGTAAATGAGAAGAATTCAAACTATGACAATTTGTTTCAAACGTGTTATTTGAATTAATAGCTTGTGCGCTAAAATTTGAGTTTTTTGAATCGTTATCAGATTTTTTCAATTCGTTATGCAATATTGTATTATGTTTACCTGAACATTTTTTACAATTTCTAGAATTGCAATCTCGCTTAAAATGACCTGAACGTAGGCAATTAGAACATAACCTTAAATTTCTAATTTCTTTATATTTGTCGTCTAATGTTAGTTTTAAAAATTGTTCACATTTAAAAATATAATGTGCATTTTTACAATAAGGACATGTGATATTTGCTATTGCTGTATATGTTTGTTGTATTAACTTATCTGTCGATGAACTAAAATTACGCGTTTGTTTTGCATCGTGTACGTGTGTATGAGATTTGTGAGTATGTGATTTGAATGACTCAATGTTTTTGTCTAATGATAAAGCTTCTAACGTATAACATTTTTTGGATAAAAATTTGTTTAATTGTTCTAGTGTTGGAACTGATACATCATCTAATTTGTTTTCCCATTCTCTTTGTGTACTATAATCTAATTTTTTTACTATCAGTGGAACAAGTAATGCGTCCCAACTATCAACCGGTAAACCCAATTTTTTTAATGAACTTGTATGTTGAAACACTGTATCTAAAAGATTACGTATTGATATAGAAGAATCTTTTTTTACTTCCGGTAATTTAGACAATAACCCATTTGTGTGAAAGTTAACTAACGCGCGTTTATTTTCAAAACGATTTTTCAACAAATCAATAGCAACATTGTAATTATCCGCTGTAAGTTCAAGTGATTCGATTATTCGTGATGCTGTTTGTTTACAACACGTTTTCAAATACAAAATTTTTTGAATGTCTGTTAAGTCTGCGCGATTGTGTACAACTGAATTAAATATATCGTAAAAACTTGTCCATGTTTCAATTGTTCCAAAGAAATTTGGTAATCCTATAATTGGTAAATTTGCAATTGTACTCTGCTGCACGTTTATCATATCATTAACCGATTTGACTACATTATTTGCGTGTTTATTCAAAAATTGTTTTGCTTTTGTTATAATTTCAAAATATAAATTTTCAATCTCATCTCGTTTGTCAATATCAATGTTAAGATACTCTAACCTTGTTTGAATTTCGTCGAATTTTTCATACTCACTTTTTATATTTTGTAACCGACATTCGATTGACGTTACATCATCTGCGTTATCTACTGAGTTTATGACGTCACGAAACCGTTCAAACTTTGATTGTATTACGTTACGCTTATGCTGTAATTCTTCCTTTGTTTGCTTTTTTGCCGCCATAATTGCACATATGAGAAATAAAAACCCGAATTCAAACTCGCTAACCGCTCAATTACTAAAGAATGTGACTATAAATAAAGGAATGTGTACCTTGTGTAAGTTGCCGACACCGCCGCCGCCTGTGTTGTCGCCGATGACTCGTACCTATGTGATCTGCGCCGCCGTTGTATGTTGCCGTACGCCGCCTGTGTTGTCGCCGATGACTCGTACGCCGCGTTGTATGCTGCCGTGCAGTGCGAATTTCAACCTTATGCGATTTGATATTCTGCTGAATACCTGAACTGCGTCTTGCTACTACCAAAACTGCTTCTTGCTAGTCCAACCCGGTTCGATTGGGCCAAAAATGTCTATGATTCGATTCGAAGGTCCAAAAATGTCGTGTGTGGTCCAAATCTTGTTCGAATCAGACCAAAATGTATCGTGATGTGTTGTGAACCGAAATATGTTCCGGTTTGAAGGCCAAAAATGTGATGGATTGACTTGAATGATCAAATGTTGTGTATATGGCTTGTTGCCCAAAATATGTATGTGAATGTGACTCGAAGGACGAATGTATGATTGAATTGTGTATCAACTATGCTTGATCGATGCGATGCACTTTGTGTTGAATCGACAGTTGTATGTTGTGTCGAAGGAACAATGTGTTGATTTAAATAATAACGATAGTTCTGAGTGGACTGTATATATGTATTTACACAAAATATGTTTACTTTTACAAAAAATATGAGATAACACAAAGAAATGCGTTGTGTTACAAATGCTATGCTCAGCAAAGCCACGTGTGTGCTTGTGCTGGCTGAGTGCGATGCGAATGGTTCGCTGTCTGTAGACTAACTCAACTGCTTACTGCTAACTGACTATATACATGCTAACCTAACATGGCGCGCATATCTGGCGCGAATATATGAAACTGTACACTCGTATTTCACTCATTAGGTGTACCTATAGAGTAGAACCACAGTACGTTACTTCAAGGGCATTTGGGGCTATGCCGAAATTTCTCTACCTGCCCTGTCGTTGGATGTTTATTAGTATATAGTTACTACAATTTTAAGGATTGGTATTCTATATATGGTTTCAGTTAAATTGAAGTATAAATACGCAATAAATAAATGTTAGAAGTATTCGGAATTTAAACAAATTGGAAGAATTTGTACTTTGTGCTTGTTTGTTTTGTTTGGTTAAATAACTTTTTTTTTTTGAAGAATATAAAATGCAAGTTTGACTGTGTATTTGTGTAATTTTTATTTATTTTAATTATTATAATTACTCAAGGGACAAACCATTTCTTTAAATTTTGTACACCAAGTTGTACAAATTTTAAATATGATTATTGAGATTGTAGCGATTTTTCGTTGATTGTATGGATTTTATACAAAATTACTAAGATTGTAGAGATTTTACATAATTTTAAAAAAGTCGTTAATTGATTTTTCTATGATTTGAAAGAATTTTACTTTTAAAAGAATTTTTTTACCATGATTTTACGGAATTTTAGAGGATTTTATGAAGATTTTAATTAATTTGTACACTAGATTGTGCAAGTAATTTTTCCTCTTACAATTTCTTAACAAATAAAATATATTAAGATGAAGTTATCAAAGAATATTATATTTTTATCAGCGACCTATTAACCAAAGAAATAATCATTCCTTTTTATGAATTGTGTTTATTAAAAGTTGTACACTTATTACATCATATTACCAAACTTTTTGTTTTTCAATTCAAAGAAAAACAAAAAAAAAAGGAATTCCTTTATCCGAAACATCGTTGCTTAGGAGAGAACCACGTACATAGTCGTGCAAACATGCGACACCCTCAGCTTTAAGTGTCTTTATACGGAAGCCTGATAATTAGGTGGCAGACTTGAAAGCGCGAAGTATCGTCATTCGGTGCTGGAGGGTTTGTGCCCTTGTGCGCCACGCGTTGGATTTCAACCAAGCACAAACACCGAGACAGCAATAAGGGCAAGGCAGCGGAATACGACGGGTAAATATACACATATATATATATATATATATATATATATATATATATATATATATATATATATACGAAAAGGAAAACACATCAACTTGGGAAACGGGAAAGCAGCATATTCACTAAATACAGTCTCGGATTAAAATGCTGTACTACCGGAGCGGATTTGCATTTAGAATAATAGCTCCTGTACCTTTTTTATTCATATACCGTATACTTGCTTAGTCCTACATTAGATACATTTTCTGCTGCTCGTCGTATATGCGTTTTATATTAATGACTCATTTGCTTTTGTGGACTTGAAGATTTGAGGAGAATTTTCCTGTTTACCCAGATAATAAAAGGTGAATGGAAAAGATTTTTTTCGGATATTAATAAGGTAACTAGGAAACCCGTGACCCTTAAAGGGTCACGTTTAAAGTCGAAAATAGTAAGAAACAACACAAAGACTCAGTATATAAATATAAAAAAATAAAGGGCGCGCGCATGCGCGCGCCCCGTAGAAAGTATTACGTAAATATAAAATAATAGATTAAAAATTTTTGATTTAAGCTCTTTTTTTTTATCCGACGAAAAATTCGAATATTCCGTCTTCATTCTCTTGGCCTTTTTATTGCCGTTTATATTAGATTTTGCTCGTTTGGGCATGATACAAAATTTTTATAATACAACAATATCAATGAAATGTACCTTTTACTCTTATTTTAATGAAAAAAATGTAAGTAAATGCACTGATATTTGTAAAAAAAATGTACTTGCAATATATTGTGACAGCTGTTTATTTATTTATTTCATTCATTTTTTTCATAGCTATCTAAGTTTATTTTTGACATTTGCATTATAAACATAGTTTTTCAAATTTTTGAGAACCAAAATGAAATCGTAGAAAGATGAAACTTGCCTATTCTCAAATAGGGAATGAACCAATTTAAATGACACCACTCCCATCAAAATCGGTTCAGGGGCTTAGGAGGAGATGCGGCAGAAACATATATACATACAAACATACATACAAACATACAAACATTTGTCAATTAGAGAGATGAATTGCAGTACAATTTTGGTTAGGGACTTAATAATGAGAATTTACAAATTGGTATTTATAAAGTAATTTTATTTTTATCACTTTGAATAAAAGAAAAAGTTGTATAGTTTTTGGGTACCATAGCTCTAACATTGTAAAAAACTAAAAATATATAGAAATTTTTTATATCTGAATTTACTTAAAGGGTTTAAATTTTCATGATACGTTCTGTAAATGCCCAGGTTTTATTTTTGTGTAATTTTTGTCAATTTTTTGAGAAAAAAATTACTAATAATTTTAAAAATTTATTATAACTACACTATTTGTTTCAGTTTAATCAAATTTTCAGAAAATATTCTTTTAGTGTCCACATAAATTATCTATATCTATATAATTTTACTGTTTTGCAGTGTTGATGACTTTCTGAGAAAAAAAAACTAAACTTTAAAAAAATTATTTTTTATCTTGGATTAATCAAATGTCCACATAAATTATATAAATTTACAATTATAAAATATTGTCAAGATTTAGAAAAAATATATTAAGGCTATATTGTTCATCTAAATTTAATCCAATTTTTAGAAAATATTAAAGCTAAAATAGCATTTATAAAAATTTCTTAATTTAATTTTTATGCACTGTCGTGAAATTTTGGAGCAAAAAATTATTTAATATTTTAATATTGTTATATTCAATATTTAATTTTTTTTTATATCCATAAACATTACATAATTTTATGTTGGACAGTGTTGCCAATTTCTGAAATAAAATATATATAAATTATTAGTATTTTATTTTGGCTATATTATTTATCAAACTTTTAGGATAAAATAACATAGCAAGTACACTCAGTTATAAACTTTTTGTTTGGTTATTGTATACTAAATGAATGAAGACATTAATTATTAGTACGTGGACTTTTTCCACAGACTATACGTTTCTTTCAGATTGCGTTTACTAAAATTAGTTTGCGTATTATCTGAGGTTTCAGTTTGCTTAGAAACACTATAATTATAATATCCACAATACCATTAACGTAACTACATTAAAAAAAAGAATTAATACATCTTTTCAACTTAATTTATAAACTAATTCTGTAGCTCTTTCAATGCTTTGAAACAACAATAGTCACAAATCCAACAATCACTTGTACGTCCGTCCAACCCTTGCATTTGACGCCACAGCGCTACAACACATTCGCCAACCCCCAACCCCTATTCGAGGGTAGTGACGCGAATCTCGTTACCAGCAGGCTCTACATAACATGCACACTCACATTGCTACACAAATCGCGTTAGTAGGGCTGCGTATTGTACACTTACACGAAGACGGGACCAACGGCTTGCAAATATTGGTGGAAGCGCGTTTGTGTTCAGTTACAAGAATTCACAGTCAAGACTCATTTACATTGACGTTGTTGAGTTTAGTTGCATTTGCGATAGATGAATTGATAGATTAAAATACATAATATTTAGTTTACAATGCAGTTTTGGTGCCTACGTTTGATGTATGGTAGTGAATGTTGGGTTAGGTTGTGAAAGCATAAACGGAAAATGACTGCTGTGGAAATGAGATTTTTACGTGGGGTATGTGGTGTAAATAGGAGAGATCGGGTACAAAATACGATTAGTGTATGATGAGTGTGAAATCGAAAAAAATGTGGTAGCAAAAGTTGCCGTGTTAGAGTCAGTTAAGATGGTTCGGACATGTTGAGCGAATGTCTAATGAACGTTTGGTTAAAAAGATTCATTTGAGTGATTTTGATGGTATACGTTTGCGTGGACGTCCGATGAGTAGATGAAGTGGTATGATTGAGAGAGTGGCTTGCGTGAGCGAAAGTTTCCAAATAGTAGGAATAAAAGAGCATGTATGAGAGGAATTATGATGTGGATAAAGCAAAAGTTGCTTGTTTGGATAGGAATGTTTGGAGGCGATTTCGGGATGATGAAAAGAGTTTGTACCACACCCTTTTGGGTACATGGCGTGATTTTTACATTGCATTTGTATTGTATATTATCTTATAATTGAATATATTTCTGTCTGACAAATAATTATTTATTAGCAACACTAACAAAAACATTTTATTTTTATTTATTGATCAGCAAAAAATTTAAAACAATTCTGCATAATTTTTGATTTAAATAACAAATTCTATCTATGATTATCTTTATTTATAATCTGAAATCTTCAATGTGAATGAAGCCTGACTTTGTTATCATCAACATTAACCGTACACACAAGCACGTGAAGGGAAATATCCCAAGCAGTGTCCAACACTTAGAGCTTACAACACTCCCTCCGGCCGCCAATGTAATTCAACACAGATTATCCTGACATAGGGACACAGACCATCTATTGTGTCCTTTCAGAACGGGTTGACCACGACACTGCACGGCATAGCACAAGTACACCGAATATGCCCGACACTGGATTTCAGAACGAGAGAAGACAAGAGAGAGTAATGCATATACAATTGTTTCATTGGGGCGCTAAATGAAATCGAGTTTTCCTGCAAGAGGGGGAGATCGTATCAGGAATTTTCTAATAATGGAAATTATTGCATTATTGCTCAATATTGAATAATTTCATTTTTAATAAAATTTATTATGGTTTTTAATTGAAATTTATTGTGTTTTAACTTATTAGGAAAGTGAACCAACATAATGCCTAATTACGTACTTCCACAAACTAATGCCCGTATGCTGAAACATTTTCGTTAAAAATAATGGTTTCTTGGATTCCGTAAGAAATTTCGGAATCTTACGAAATCGAAGAATTTTTATTTTAACGAACCATTATTTTTAACGAAAATATTTATGCATAATGGCATAAATATACTATATATTCAGTTTTATGTTTTACTTAAAAAAATACAAACAAAAATAATGTTATTGAAAATTAACATAATAATGTACAAGAAATATATAATCTTCTGTTCAACTATAATTATAATTAGTGAGCATAATAATTAATAATTTTTTAATCTAGTTACTTTATCACCTAGTAATTATGTCATTTGTATTATTTTTTTCTGATGATCATATATGTAGTACAGTACAATAGGCCACTAGGCCGCAGTGCTCTGGGACTTTTTGACACCAACCTTTCGAATAATAATATATGTAGAATATATCGAAACTTCAATATTTTAACAAAATATATACAGAACTTAATATTAAAAGTTTATTATTTTAAAAAAGCTATAGGTTTTAATTCTGTTCAATTGTTAATTAAAATACATTTCGATATACCTACTAAACGTATATCATCAACAGGAAAAAAACTATCTACAAATAACATAAATAATAAACAAATAAAATATAGAAGCAAGTTACTAGGTAACAAAAAATTTATAAATTATTAATTAAAGAAAGCCAAATTTTATTTAAATCAGTGAATATTCTGTTTTTATATACTAGTTTTAATATAGTACATGCACAAAAAAGATTTCAAAATATATTCAAAAAAAATTCGGAATATAATTATATGCAAATAAAAAAAAAAAAGAAGGCACATCATTCACTTGATGTCATAATATGAAGTGGCATATAACGACAGCTATGTGTCGACTCAATTTTTTTCACGCGTAAATCGAGAGACGCTCCACGCCAGAGGCCTCAGTTACACCCCAGGCCACGCCGGAGACGCGACTTGATATATATATATATATATATATATATATATATATATATATATATAAACAGGGACATTCGGTTCTATATCCGTATATATATATACTCACACGAAGTGCCGGAGACCAACGAAGAGAGCAGCGTATGGTGCGTTGACATTCGCTTGCCGTGGGACTATTTTACCCCCGTTGATTTATTCGTCGCGACAGACGAGTACGAGATGAAAAATATTTACGTAGTTGTCATGCGAAACGCGCCATCATACATTTTGCATTTAACTCAACCAACACCAGCCACCCCCGCCATCCAAGATACTACAGATATATTTTATTTTGTCGCAGCTAAATTGTAAGCCACTTCAAATTGACTGACTCGCGGTTTCTTCTCTGCTACCACACACATAAATTAGCAATTTGTTTACGACGGTGACGCACATGTCGTCTTCGTTTTGCACTAGATTATTTGCTATCTTTTATTTTAAATGGCCGAGGATATTTAGTCGTGAGTGATAACGGCTCTGGCGCCTACGCCCCACGAAAGAAATAAAAAAGAATAAATAAATTGAGGGTTTAGTGTTGATCCTCCGCGTGGAAAAATGGCCAATTTTTTATTTTGTTGGACGGAAGGAGTGTACAGTGAAATACTTTTATTGAAAAAGTGAACATTTATTTATTATTTTTACTCTGAAATAAAAAAACATACACACACAAATATAATTTTATTTTGATTGAACTGATACTGGTGTTTTCATGACAAAGACAAAAAATATGAGCTTTTCAGTACATACAAATAAAATGTATTTGATAGTAATCGTTTATATTAAATACATATTAGTAATATTAAATTAAATATTGCTTTCGCTGTGTTCTAATAATCAATACAGTAAATAGAATTATTTTTTTTTTGATTCAGACTACTAAAGAATTATTTATTATATTAAATTAATAAACCATACAGTATATTTAAGAATAAAATATTCTGAATGCGTTTTTATTTATAATTTACAATTAGCAAAAGTCAAAATTATCAATTTTATTAAAAAAATTGTTTTATTTATACTATATGATATATTACTAGAA
The DNA here is from genome assembly GCA_963966155.1 of Clivina fossor. NCBI lineage: Eukaryota > Metazoa > Arthropoda > Insecta > Coleoptera > Carabidae > Clivina > Clivina fossor. The sequence continues at coordinate 114,144 of CAWYQG010000471.1, forward strand.
TTTGTTACCAATAAATATACTTTTTTTTTGTTTCAGTATATAGATAGATAATTTTATCATAGTAATAAATCTTTCAGAACTTATTATATTAAAATAAAACTGCTTTAGAATATAGTTTTGTACTCCACATACATCATCATCAGAAATTTATAAAGAAAAAGATAACATCAATCAGTATAAAGGCTTTGACTTAAATAAAATTTGGCTTCCTTTTATTAAAAATTCATAAATTTTATAATCTTGTTTCTATGTTCTGTTTATTTACTGTAATGCCTTTTGTGTATTTTTTTCCTGATGATGATGTATGTAGAGTATGTCGAAACGTCGATTATTAATAAAAATTAATACAGAACTATATTCTAAAGTTGTTTTATTTTAAGATAATTTTGTGTTATCCATGAAGAAAACATTCTAATTTTTATATTATTTTTTTATATAATTATTTCTTTTTTAAACATTTATTGTAAATTCTTACAAATAATTATTTATGCATTTATATATAATATCTTGTGTATTATGTTTCTTATCTATATTATAATTTAATAATATTAATTTGTTGCCAAACATTTTATGTACGCAAAAAAATCCAAATAATCTTGTCAATAGAAACTATTTTAAGAAAATCTTAACTAAATATTAGAAAAATTTTCGAAAGGAATAAAATAAATATGAAAGTAAAAATCGTGTATGCTTATTTTTGAATACAGGATAATGCATGTTTGTAGTGGATGCATTGGATTCCTTTTAAGAAGAATTAAATTCCAACGACGCATTCCTTGTACGTTACGTTCAAATTCACTGACGACACACTGCATGAGAAAGAAAATTCTACATGCATACATGCAGCAGCAAACCCAATACAAGGAAAAAGCAACAAACGCGCCTGCCACCGTGTGTTTGTTGACAACATGGTTTATTATCATGTACCGTCAGATGCCACGATATCTTTATCTCGTAGATATACGAGAATATGTATTCTTATGTATCTTCTTCGCCTTACTCAAGATCAGTAACAACTTACAAATTTCATTATTTTTTTAAAACATTTCAAATGGAATTGTATTTTGCATATTCTGTGGCATCAACACAAATATATTCGTATGGATGATATATTTTAATATTTCACCTTTTTGTTCTTGTGAAATTTTAATTTTAACATTTTCCAGAAAATAATATCTAACATAGTATATATTTGCAAACTTCTGTTTTATTGTTGTTACATGATGCAAGTAACATTTGTATTAAATTTTAAGATAAATCAAATGATTTAATTAGATGTTTAATTAGTTCAAGCACTTTCAAGCTTTGCTTGTGTATGAAAATGGAAGAAAAGGTTATTTAAATACTTTATTTAAAGTGGATTTTGCTCTTATATTCAATATATTTTATCTTTTATAGTTTTTTGAGGTAGAAAAGAAACTTAAGTTGTGTTTTAATATAATATGCAAATGAAATTAATACCTTTTCAAAGAGCATTTTGTAATAGTTTTCAGAAAAAGTGTAAAAATAGGCTGTGAATAAAATTTATATTTAAGATTAATACATAACTAAATCCTAAAGCCTTTTTATTTTAAAAATTTTATATTATATAGTTTTCAAGATTCTTATGCATATCATTTTAAATTGAATATCTAATGCTGTAGAAATTTTTATGTCAATACTTATATATTTTATAAAATTTTGCGTACTTAAATTCTGTATTTAAATTGTAAATTTAACAAATATTTTAGTTTCGACTTAATTGCAGAGAAATAATATTAAATTTACTAACTATATATTAGTTTACTGAGATGAAGTGGCAATATATTTGTAAAACTCTAATTGTACGATAAAAAAATTTATCTGTTCTTATTTCGTAAAGTAAAATAGATTATTTAAATTAATATAACATCATCAATTTTTTTCTTCCAACCAGAAACAAATGAGTCATATACCGTAATAGCAAACGCGACACTTTCATTTGTCCGACGTAACAATTGTGTTAATTGCTAAATTTATCATTTAATAAAAGTGTTTCTTTATTGCCCCGACAAATATTTCCGGAGAATGTTAATTTCATTAGACCAAAGTGTGGTTACAGACTATTAACTCAGGTCTGCTTTTTTAATAGGGCTACTACTAGTATACACACATAGTCGTTAACTGTACGTTTTAACGCGTAACATTTGGCAAAATTATTAATAATTTTCAGTTCAAATTTAGTTTTATTTTCAAAATAAATATTAACTAACTACATGCAAAGCTTATTATTTTTTCTATTAAAATTTGTATTTTCATAAGTTTACAGTTTAACAACACATTTACTTTTTACCTCGGATCTTAATAAATTTTTTTAAGTGTACAATGTACTGAGCATTATGAATTTGTAATTTTGTTTTTATTCAAAAATCAATAATAACTATTTATAAAGTTTTATATTTGTATTTGCCTATAAATATTATTAGCTATATTTAATATTTATAAAATCATTATATTATTTTTCATTACACCACTAATGTTAATATATATTTATTATTATTTATGTGAATAATTTCGATAACATATACATTGTGTTTGACTTATATAGAATCATACCTAAACTACTTTTGGTAGTTTTCTTAAAACTATCCCCTTTTAGAGTTAGATTTCAGATGTAATAAAACAAGATTAGAAGTATATGGGGAAACCCATATATAGACTACTTTGACATTTCTCGAAAAGTTGGCAACACTGTATTTTAATAATATTATAATTTATGTAAGCACTAGGAGATACTTTTCTGAAAATTTGATTAAAATTGAATAAATAATGTAGCCACAATGATCTTTTTAAAAAATTTTGTGATTTTTTCTCGATAAGTTGGCAACACTGTATTTTTGTTAAAATTGCATAATTTATTTAGGCACTAGAAAAAACTTTTGTGAAAATTTGATTAAAATCGGTTAAATAAAATGGTCATAATAAATTTTTAAAAACTTTACTAATTTTTTTCTCGGAAAGTTGGCAACACTGTATTTTGTTCAAATTACATAAATTATATGAATACTAGGAGAATCTTTTGTGAAAATTTGAGTAAAATCGGTTGAATAACATGGCCATAATAAAATTTTTAAAATTTTAGTAATTTTTTTCTCGGAAAGTTGGCAACACTGAATATTAATAAAATTATGTAATTAATGGGAGCATTAGGGAAATCTTTCCTGAAAATTTAATCAAAATCGGATAAATAATATAGCCACAATGAATTTTTAAAAACTTTAGTAATTTTTTTCTCGGAAAGTTGGCATTACTGGAAAAAACCAAAACTTCATGACCATCTTGGGCACTAGACAAATTTATGTTGAAAATTTCATTAAAATCGGTTGAACCGTCTAGGAGGAGTTGCGGCCACAAAATTTTGACTTACGACCGAGCGAGCGAGCTGACGACGCACATCCATACACCCACATAAACTAAGTTCAGATTCGTCATCTACAGGCTATATAAAGGATTTCTGTACAATTTTTTATTTTTTTTGAAAATGTTACAGACACAGTACCAAACGCTATACTACTTTCCCTTGCAGTCAAAGTAGTAAAAATGTAATAGTTACTCCATTAATTTTTCTTGTTAATTTAGTAAATATAATGGAGAAAATTTTTTCGATTAATAAAATATGAAATATGAAAAAACATGTAAGTATATTTTTCTTTAGGTTCATTTTCTAAAATTAAAAAAAAAAATTGGTATTGTCCACCAAAATAATGTAAAATATTATTATTATTATTTTAGTTTTCATTTAACTAGAAATGATTGCATATTTTTTCGTACCGAGCTGGAAATATTTATTTTAGAATATTATTTTCAGTGTATAAGTATTTTTAAAAATTATCAGATGAAAAAATATTCGAAGAAAAGTTTTTTATATCTTTTCTGACTTTTATTAAAGCAGACAAAGCTTGTCCATCTTATACAGAATGGAAAAAAATTGATGCTTATTTTTTTTGGTTTTATTGAAAAAACAATATTTGAATTTTTTTCCAAATTATTGTACAAAATATAAAAATGATTATCATTTGTTTTGCTTGTTTTTATTAGTTGATTTTAATATAAAGTATTTTTAATTAAAAAAAAAACATGTGCCAGTAAAATCAAACATTTTTCCAATTAAATTGAAAAAAAAAACAGTCGACTGTTAATATTTAATAAATAAATAATTAGTAATTGACAAAATTCATTCTTTTATTTATTTTTATTAACTATTAAGCCAACGTTTATAATATGTATTATAATTTAAAAAATCTTAGCTTTCTGTGTCACTGTCGGTATTCTTTTTACCGAATATAAAAATTTCCTATACGATATCTGATTGTGTTTTTCTGACATGCTTTTTATTTAACAGTGAATTTAAAATGTAAAATTAACTAAGTATTTTTTGTTCTGTTTTTACATATATTATTATATGTATACATATTTATATTCATTGTAGAGTTATGAAGAAGGCAGTATTGATTGCCGAAACGTTGGCTTACATTAGTAGTTAATAAAAATATATAAATAATTGAATTTCGTCAAATACTAATTATTTTTTCCAATATTGATTAATAATTAACAAATTATCACAAGTCACTAAATATCGAAACCGTATTATAGCCAAATGTACGTAAAAGAATCAGTCCGAGGAGGATCAAAAACAAATCCCAATTGACTAAATTTCAAGACGGCACAAAAAATTAAACCAGGTATTTTGGTGCACGATCACAGCGGCTCTACCTGCGCATTACTGGCTTAAAAAACAAAATCGAAATCGCTTAGTTGGAACAAAACTAAGATCATTACTATAAAATACAGCGTTACGCTAATCCATTATTAGGGTTCCAAATTAAATAGGGGTCCCTTTTGTTTTATTGCAATGAAGCGAAACGGGGCCCAGAGAATGGGATATTGGGACACAGAAGTGTGGGGGGGGGGTTGAGTTGAGCAATGCATCGTTCGAGTGGAGGACCACTAATGATCTTTTGATTGGAGATTCCACTTTAATTTTCCTCGTTTTTTGCCACTCGCTCTCTGACGCGATCTTTCATTATCGATAATGGCTACGTACGCAGATACTATAGGATGGGTAGGAACGAACAGCTATAGTTGGCCGATGCTAGAAGTTGGGAAATATTAATTATCCACTGCACGTGATAGAAAGTGTCACGTGATTTCTCATTAGTTTCCCGTGTGATGTGTATGTTGCATCTTTGTCTGGCTTTTTTCTTGTGGTTTTTTGTTTTCAACTGTTTTATGTTTATGAAATGATGTGCATCTCCGATGCTCTTGTATTAAGTTTTTGTTGAAAGCAAAATTCATTAAGACTTGCTGGTTCGTGTAATTGTTTAAGAACTAAAGCAGGAGTTTTTAACGGAAAAGAAAATTAATTTTTAATAATATATTATTATTTACAAATTAATGTCATTATGAGAAAAGATGAATTTATTCTTCAAATAGAAAAACCAAATCAACAGCAAATTTATAATATAAAAATGAAATGAAAAATCTTCGTTAAGCAATCTATAAAACTACGAAACACGTCTAGTGATCAATTTTGCTGTCAGTTCTTTTTAAAATATTACTTAATCAGATTTGTTTTTGACAAATTAGTAAACTTTAGTTATTGGGTGCATTAATACGGATTGATGACTAACAATTATGGAAATTCGACTTTTGAAATGCATATTTATTGTAATTATTGAAATTTTTTCCACAATAATATGAAAACAAGAGAAAGAAATTTATCTAGAAATTGTTTTTGATATGAAAGTTTCTCTGTTCATCAAAATTGTATATGTTTTGTAAAATAAAATATGTATGAGAAACTAATATTATGATTTTTTTAAATAAAATATTGCAAAGTTGTATAATAGAGATAAAAAATATATAATGGTAATTCGGATTTTAGTTAATTTTTGTTTTATTTTGTTACAGGTGAGTTTATCTCTAGAATTAACATATTTCTAAGCATGTGTAAGTAAAACTTTTATTGATTTATTATTATTTTTATACTTGATAACAAACTATTTAATTTTATTTTAATTAGTAAAATTCAATTGTAAAAATAATAAAATTAAATTGTTTGTTATAAAGTTATATCTACAAATGCAAAACTTTTGAATGAAAAATTCAGTTGCTTTGTATTTTAAACAAATGCTCTAAACTAAAAATTGTAAAAACAATAAATTTATAAATTATAAAGTAGTAGGATTGTTTATTCAGTTTTCAAAATGCGGATTGAATTCAGAATTCAGAATAAAATAAACTTTCAGAACTCATTATATTAAAATAAAATGGCTTTATGTTGCAGTTTTGTATTAATATTTATTAATAATTGACGTTTCGACGTACTTAACGTACATCTTCGTATATGACTTATATTTCTAAATTTGAATTCAACATATCACGACAAAATAAAATTATTTCGAATACCACTTTGCTGTTGTCTAATGTAATTAAATCCTGGATTATAGTATTAAATTAGCTTGATTATAAGATGTTTACTCGTATTGATTAATATATTAATCTGTATCGTGTTTAAATCTGTGAAATAATAAAAATCGCTCATTACTAGCAGCAGCTTCTGGCAAAGTTATGCGTTCATTGACCAAGAAAACGAAGACAACAGCGAACAGTTACCAGCATACGGTATGTAACCGCTTTGCTCTACGCACTTCCAACGTTTATACTGATCCGGGCGCCGCGAGATATCACTCCGGCGACCACTGATGTGTTTGCACTTGCGACTGAGAGTTGCTTTGTGGATACAGTTGCAATGACTATGAGATACGAATTGAGAGTTACGCTTCGAATTGACTGAGACTGAGAGATACGATGCGGTGGGAATGCGGTTTGTTCTGCCTATGTATGTCGATGTCGTGGCCGGGAAACAGTCTAGTGCGATGCGCTTTTGATGGAGTATTTGTGAGATAATTGATATACGGTTTAGAGTAGATAGGTCAGGAAGGGAAGAATTCAAAGAAAACGTTAGTCCGTGTTTAAGGCTTTTAGTGTAAAACAAGACTTTTTACTATTTTAACTAATTTTAAAATGAACATCACATTATAAACCACCTTTAAAAATATTGGTGTACCTTGTGGAAGTACTTACTTTAGATAAGTTCTTTTTTTTTCAATTTTCAAAAAAAAAAATTTTTATAGCTAAACATGTTAATACACAGTAAAAAAATATTTATAAAATTTTTAATTTGTTAATTTTTGACCATTATTTTTTGATTAGTTAATAAATTTGAAAGCTAAAAGTATATACATTCAAAATCTATTTTAGTGTTAAAATTTAATACCAAATACAAACGACATAAGTGGTAATCGTTTACATCGCAAATTTGTTTACTCTGCGTGATTTTTAAAATACAAAGATTAAATTTAATATTACAAAAAGGTATGTATTTTAAGTGTAATCAAATTTATTTTCTTAAAACGTTTTGAAAAAGTAATAGATGGTAGTATCTAATAAGCTAATCGCACTTTATTGCGCTACTAACAGTAAGTTGACAGATACTACCATCCAATTTTTTTACAAATCTATTTTTCTATAGTTTTAAGAATTTGGTACATAAATGTTTTTGTATCATGTATAAAAATTTAATATAGTGATTGGGCATGTATGTATGAATTGAATTTGAAATTGCTAGTTTCGGGAAATATACAAAAATTTAATAAACATAGTGACGTATTACAATTATGTAAGTAACATATAATCGAATTTATATTTAACTAATATAAATTGTTGTTAGCCAATTACTATCTTCCGTTTATTTGTTTTTTTTTTGATAAAATATTATTTTAATCCATTAAACATAATTTTACTACACATTTATAAAAATTTTAATATCGAAAGATATATTTATAAAATTTTTTAAATAGAACGTTAAGCAAATGCTGTTCTAGTAGAAGTATTTTTTTATTATATTTTAGTACATTTTACATTAAAAGTCTAATTTGAAAGAGTAAAAATACATCAAGTAAAATTCAACAAAATGAGCTATGTTGTTGGTTTCTACATAAAACGTACAAGCAACTGCGATATTTTTTCTTATTTGTGTTGCAAGTGTAAGTATCATCAAAGGTAATTCTATCTCATTTAATATATATTGTACGTACGTAGAAGATGTAGAACCGATGTACATTTCTATCGGCAGTTGGAATCGAGCACGTTTACGTTACGTTACATTCGCGCTAACGCTAACGCTAACGTAAGTTTTTAAAATCAATTACTGAAGGCGAAATAGCACATCCACTTTACCAAATGTGTTCGGCTACCAAACGCAACACTATCGTAGAATACTAATGCTTGTTCTAACTGAAAATGCCATGCTTAGACTTAGTGTAGGGTACTAGCGTTTGCCGATGGCTTAAAAAGAAGAATCGATGATGCAATCGTAGCAAGAACAGTGCCAAATGAACAAACGAAATAAAAGCTACATTAACGTTAAAATTACATTGACGATATTGTAATTGTTTTAATTTATTATATTCGTATTTATAAAAACGCAAGCAGTTTGATAATAGGTTTTTATGGAGGTTATTATTTCTCTTAATTGTCATATTTTCTGGCAATGTCCAAATTACCGTTAAAAATTACAATAATAAATCTAATTTCAAACAAATTTATTTTAGTATGTATTATTATTATATATTTTTTAATAGTTACTTATTTATTTAAAATTTTTTGTACGAGTGCATATTATGTCAAGATTTTATTGTACTTTATTTAAAAATTAGAAAAAAATAAAAATGTTTTTTTTTAGTTATTATTTTCAATATTCATTTATAAGTTATAATCTACAAAAAAATATTTTTTCAACTGTATTATTATATAAGATTAGACGAAAAAATTTGTCAGCTACACTAATTGATCGTAGTAAAGTAATTTTGTTTTTTTTTCTGTATCAGCTCAACTATATAAAATAAAAATTATTGGTGTTAATTAATAGATATCGGCATATCAGCACTTACAGTAATTTTTTTGTTTTTATTGTAAATGAAGCTTTTAAGATGGGGTAAAGTATAAGAATTCGTGACGGCACGCCCCACTGCCAGATAATAGACGATTCCTAACGAGAGCTCGTTAGTTGCAGAACGTGCTTTTGTCACAACATTCCCGGTTCGACCAACTATACTACTACATCTAGCCTTGCAATGCTCTTGTTGCTGAAACTAGGAGTCGACGAATGGGTACGAGGAGGTAAGGACGAGAGAGCAAACTGCTGCTGAAACTGGACGTTCAATGTTCGCTCCAGAGATTGTTTGTCTATTTAGGAATAACGCGCGCGCTACAGATAATTCCGCATTCAATTAACAGTATGACCTTTACGATCGGTGCGGATATGCCATCGTATCGAACAATTTCTGTTGAGTTGCTGCTTGCTTACAGTGCACCAATCTGATGCGAGACAACTAGGATATCACATTTTAACTACAAATACTGTTCGTACGAGGACTTGCTTGCTGGCTGCGATGCAATCTTTCCAAGACAACTTCAACAAAGAGATTAAATCTTTGTTCGTTTGGCATGGTGGTGACGTTGATTAGAACAAAACTATTTTTAAAGTTTAGATTTAACTTTTTTTATACTCCGATTATTCTGTTAAGATTAATTAATCTGTAATAATGGAAATTTTGACTTTCTGTAAGTATGTAGTCTATAATCTCGAAATCAAAACTTTTATACTAACTTTTGAAATATATTTTAATATTATATTGCTTTAAATAAAAATTAATGCAAAAAGTGACGGTATAAAATTCTACTTTTTTATTTAATAATTTCAGAATTTTATTAGTGAGAATTTTAAACTTTCAGTTTTAGGTTACAAGTTTCTGTAGGGCATTTTACAGATGATTTTTAAAAAAATAATTTTCCATAAACTAGAAATAATAAATTTAAAAAGCTAACTACGTATTTCGGAAGTTAAGTTAATTGAATCTTGCTTGTTGACACGTCATCGTCAGTGATTTTTAACTGCAGAGTGTACATTGAGTACTTGTGCAATTTTAGATTACTGATTAGGACTTTAGCTTTATTTTTTGCTACTGATGATGCTTAGCTTAGCTTCCAAAATACGTATTTAGTTTTTTTTTTAAATTAATTATTTATGGTTTAAATTTTTTATTCCCTTTTTGCCACAGTAATATATTATAATTTATAAATGTTAATTAAATTTGTGTAGTTTTTAGCTTATCTAGAAATTATTTTCTTTAGTATTATTATTTTCCAGCTAAGACATTTATAATATAATATAGTTTTAGTCACCGTGTTTGCTAATAGCAAAATAATTAGCAAAAAAGTTACTATTATGTTTGCTTGTTAAATATCGCTTTTAAGTAAAGTTGAGGTTATTATATTTCTTTAGTTTAATTTGGTTGTTTGAATTTTCTTATATTATATAAGACTATTGGGAACATATATATGAATTTAGTGACTAATATTTTATATGCGCTGTATCAAAAATATTTACTTGATAGGTTTGATTTTACATATTTAACGAATTTCTAAATTGAATTAAAGAAAGTAGTTACTCAAAATAATAAAGATTTCGTTTGATTGAATTTTGGAAATTTAAGAATTTTTTCATCATTTTTTTTTTAAACATTACATACAGTTTATTAAATAAACAAGTAACAGAAACAAAACGAATATGCAGTTGTTTATATTAGCAGTAAATCAGAGCGGAATTAATCATAGCGCCCTACTATTACTCCATTCAAAGTAAACTCTTGGATTAGAGTTGTGGTCCACCAATCACGCTCCGGTCACCGTCTAAGCATCACATCGTACCAAGTCACACGTCCGTGTTTAATACACGCTCATTAATAATACTCATTACAATCGGCCATTACGCCAACTCACACACACACACACACACATGTCACACTGCCATCTATCTCAATGGACATTCGCGTCGAGCGAAAGTAATTAAGGAACTTGGTTGTGTTGGTGTCCGGTCTGGGCGATGTGTGTGTTCGAAAGGGGCAAAACACCACTTCGAATTGCGGTCCACTTTATGCTTATTCCGGGAGCGAATTATGGCCGACGACCGACGTCCGACGGCCCAGCCGTTGTCGTCGTTTTCGTCACCAACCGTACACACTGCCTCTGCGTCTTTTGACGAAGGTCCGCAAAATTAACAGGATTTAGTTACGACAACGGTTTTAGAACCGAGCGACAACACCCAATGACTTACAATTCTTAAGCGTGGTTTTTACGGTTTTTTTTTAGCTTCGGATAATTTAGCGGTGAGCAGTTAAATATGTACAGATATTTTTTAGGAAAATTTTCAGCAAATGTCAGTTAAGATTATTATGTCAACGGTCTCTTTATAGTGTTATTGCATTTTGTAAATTTGGATCAGTTCTTTTCTTAATATGATAATGAATATAAATTTTGCCAATTTTTATAGGTTTTATTTCAAAATTATGTATATAAATTTTACAGGTCATTGTTATAAAACCTGTAACGTTGCAAAATAATTTGTCTTTTTCTATCAAATGAAAAAGTTAAACATTCTGTGACGTTACAACTCGTGTAGTAGTAATCAGAATCGACTCATTATATTCTCATATTTTTAAGAGAAACATAATACATTTTTTCAAATTTATGAAATTTTCTAATTATATATCAGTTCACTGCGATTAAGTGGAAATCTTAGTGTCATCGTAGAAAACATTGCATGATTTATGTTGATCTACACACATATATATACTTTATCAATTTTTATTGATTTTTACTGTAATAAAATTTGTCATGTTATGCAATTTTATTTTTATACAAAACCACTTTAAAAATTACAGTAAAATTTATATAAATTTATAAAATTATCTGTTAATATTAAAACGAGAACATTTATTTTATACAAAAAATTATCTATTTATTTCAACATACTCTATACATATTTATTATCAAGTTACGTACGAAAACTAATAAAAACTACCTCCTGAATGTAAAAATAATTCCGGTAAACATCGTTCCTAGATAATTGCAAAATATCTAAAGTACAACGCGAATGACAGGATCCAACGTTAAATTTCCACATAAAATGAGCTATCCACATCCTCGCTTAAGACGAGTACCTATAAAAATAACGAACAAAAAGAAAGTAAGAAAGTATGTAGAGGATAGAAACAAAAATTGGGTAAATTTCATTACGGCGGTGGTCTCGTCTTTATTACATTACGAACGTATATATATATATATATATATATATATATATATATATATATATATATTCTTTTCTGGCTCAACGACAGCTAACCACGGCACGGCTCGGCTGCACGAACGATATTGAATAAAGTCGTTGGCCGAGGTTAACAATGGTCATACCCGCGCACTTTTGTTAAACCGAGCAATCAAAAGCAATGTATTAAGTTTTTCATCTCTGTTTCCCCTTCATGCTTCAACTAGGTTAGGCTAGTTTTACTGTCGATACGAACACTTACAAAATAAATATTAAAAATCTTTTATTGATGATTCGATGTTATCGACATACAGTAGAATTATCTGCAGAAGATTTTTTTCTTTCTAAACGACGTGATAATAAACACACTATTTATCCAAAAAGTTACATTACAATACATTACAATAATATTTTATTTTTGTGTTTAGATGTATATCTTTTTTGTTTGTATGATTAGTATAAATAAAAAAAATTAAGTAACTCAAAAGTAAGTAATAATCAGTATGTTTTAAATCAAAATTAAAAAAGTATGTTTATTTTATTAGAATTATGATGGAATATCTTCAACCCTTTGAAGATATATATCTGGATAATTTGTCTCAAGTGTTGTATAAATATTTAACGAAAGACAAACTCAACCAAGATGCAAATATTTACCTACTTCAAATACTTGTCTATTAAATAGAGCATAAAATAAATATAGGATGTACACGTGGAAACTTCCAACTTATAAATAATAAATTATTAGTGATACTATACATATAAAACAGAAGGTTGATAATAAATTTGATATATGCTACATAAAGGAATTCAGGGAAAAGAAACATTTCTATTTGAAAATGTTACGGGAGCAATTTAAATAAATCCAAACTACATAAATATCAATTCTCCTTCAAAGCAAGAAGACGGTAGGAAAAAGGAAAAAGACATCGGTCCAAAGTAGAACATCCAAAGCAGAAATTCAATTGACCATGTATTTGTATTGGCAACTTGTTCCTTTATCCCAGAGAAAAGTCCTACTTCCAACATCCTAAACTTAAAGGGACATAAGGAACGCGAAGCCAAGAGCGAGAGAAACAGAGGCAGAGAATGGAAAGCGAACAGAACAGAAGGGCGCATAATTAAAATATTTCGGCTCTGTTTCCCTTAGCGGTAACAGTAAAAGTTTTCTTTCGTCCGAAAGATACGAACTCGTAAACTTAATGACGTGAAAGATTTCATTGCGCTAAGGATCAAATCATATGAAACGCCATAATGGGGCAATTCTTGGTTATTAAACGACCGTCCTCGCATTTAAGATGATTGCTAGGTTTGGTCTCGTTTGCAATCATATTGGGTCTATGAACCGACACTTTTTGTATTGTTTACCGGGGGATGATATTTTTGTTTGTTTGTTTGCTCGGTTTGATGCCGTGTTTTGTTCTAATAAAGCTCGCGCTGCGTATTTAAACTTCTAACAAATTGGATTTTGCAAAGTGACCCCGATATCGTAAAATTGGCCGGCTATATCCAACACTGTACTATATATGGCGTATATACATGCATCCCTAGTAAGTTATTAGATTTGTCTTTATTGCCTCTACCTATCTAGATAATTTTATACTGTATTTTGTTTTATGTATTTTATTAATTCTATAAAAACAGTCACAAAGCGTTTTAATGTCTTTTCTGTAAATTTATATGTGACGTATACAAAATTATATTACTGGTTTATGTGCAATAAAAATTTGGTAAATGTATGAATTGTGCAAATTTATCTATTTGGAATTAAATTATACAGAGTGCGATTTGAGATTTATATGAGTTTTACGCTAGAACATGTAGCAAATTTTAGTATCTATTATCAATAAATTTTATTTAATTTCTTAAACAGAAATATTATAGTTTTTTATTTATTTCAATTTTATATCAAATTCATTTGCTTATACATTTTACATTAAGTATGAGTTATTTAGAACTTACTGAATGCTATAGATTCCTTGTTTGATTGTGAATATATTGACTGGCAAGTAAAAATTGTTAATAAAATTACATAGTTTAATGATTCACTTAGAAATTGTAAGACTTAATTAAATTTTCAGAGTTTATTATATGTATCAGTAGCTAGCTAGTTTAGTAGCTTAGCTAAAAATTTTTTGGCAATAACCGCTAAAAAATTGTAAATCAAATATTACTTTTGTCCACAATATCTAAAATTTATTCCCCAACATGTTGATTTTCAACAAACCTGTAAAGTTTCCAAAAATATTTAAAATTTTGTAAAATGTAAACATTAATAATGGTTATGTAGTGTACAAGCCTATTATTTTGTAAATATTTAATCTATGCGAAATATTTACACATTGCGATAACAGCTTTAAAAAAATCTTAACAATAAAAAAAAGCTCGGTAAATGTATGAGAAAATAAATCTCAATGTATATTTTGCGAAACGCTACTCATTAAAAAATACCGCGTACTGTTGGCATAAAAAATATTTATAAACAATGACATAACGCAGTATAATTAAAACCAGAACCATCCACCAACCCCGAATGTGTGATGTGCAAATTTGTCGCTAGAGTGCAGTACTGTAACGGCCGTTAATTCGACATATGAACAATAAACAAAAAACAAACTCAACTGGAAAAAAATCACAGTAAAACAAATTTGACGTACTGTTCCAATTTGACAGTGTTGTTTTTCGCTCGATTCTACATTTACAATTTACTAATATTAGTTTTAAACAATATTTTAATTTTTACTTAATCATAGTGAAAATTTATTTGTATTAATGTAAATTACTTGTAAATTTATTTATTGTTTATACAGGGTGTAACAGAATAACTATTCCTAATTTTCAGAAATGATAGAGTGCACTTAGAGAAATTTTTCCGGAATTTCTCCGGAAATTTCTCGGTGCAAGATACACTAGATATCATTAAAAACAATCTTAGTTATTACAACATCAAAGAGTAGTTAAGTTAAGGAACATTTTATTAGAAATAATAGCGCATTAAACTTTATAAAAATTGTTCGAAGTTACGACCACCATTTTCGATACACAGGTTGTAACGATGTACAATCGACTGCCGAAAAAAAAAAAGAAAAAAAAATTCCGGACACTAGTTTATTAATAAAAAATGTTTCTTTATGTGCCCTCTATCATTTCTGAAAATTAGGAATACTTATTCTGTTACAGCCTGTATAATCGGGTCTTATACAAATATTATATTTGCTTGAAATATTTGGTATAGTATATTTTTAAATTTCAAATCAAACCGGATACTTAACAAACTTTAAAAATACTTTAGGTTAAAGTTCTGTATTAATATTTATGTATAATCAACGTTTCGACGAACTCATCGTTTATCTTCATCAGGATAAATGATAAAAATGGATGTTGTTGGATGTTTTATTTTAATATAATAAGCTCTGAATGATTTTTTACAATGTTATAAATATGTTTATCAAACAAAATTATCGAACGAGTTTACTAACTAGAAAAAGAGTGAATGAGACTTTCGTTTCGTAACAAATCAGCAAGCGGGCGGACGAAATATCGTCTCCTCTGACGTTACTTCGCCAACGGTGCGTCGTGACAGCAAGTCCCGTCGACTTTGCCGGACTTCTATCTCGAAAGTCGTTCTCGTTGAAAACTGTGTAGAAAGCGCCCGTGCTGGTATTCGCTACTAGTACGAGCTTCTAACAGCTTTCGGAAGACGTTTTTATCGACATAATTTCTTAATACAGTATTCAATCAGTGTCGGCAAGCTTCCAGAGAAATTTCTAAGACCCATCTTGTTTTATACTATATAGTATGTACTCAATTGTGCCTCGAGTCTTGTAGATGTTTAGAGGTGACAGGTTTTACTTACTTAAACGCGTTATATCGTTGAGGAACTAGACAAAAAACTTTTTCAATTTGAAGTTGTATTGTTTTAGTATTTTCAGTAAATAATCAAATATGTAGGATATTAGGTACATCGTAAATACAAATACATATTATTATCTCTTCTCAAAATATTTATTCTATAATAAATAAGACAACAAGAAAATAATATATTATGTTACGAGGAGTAGAAACTGATCTTTATTGTGTTGAGCTTAGATACTTGATACGAGACTAAACTAAAAATATATAATAACCTTAACCTTACTAACAGTTGTAGACTAGTATGTATATACATATATTAGTTTTTAGTCGAATATACAATATCTAGCAAATTTGGCGGGGTGTACATTGCATTTCTTGTACTTCTTTACACATTTTTAAAAATCAAATTCAAATTCAAGCGAAAATAAACAATACAATTGTCAATAAACTTAACTTGACTTAATAATTTTTAATATAGCCGTCGCAGATGTCAAATTAAATACACTTGTCCATGTATCTTTGGTCGAATTCGCAGATGCTGACCACCCTGCATTTTCTGTAGTTTCTGCATTTCTTTACACATTTTTAATGATCAAGTTCTACATGAAGCGGATATAAACAATGCTATTGTCAATTAACTTAACTTAATATATAGAAATCTATAGCAAAATTTTTCTGTGTAATTTCTCCTTAAATGGAAAAAGTTTCTGCTACACTACTATGTATAATATTTCATATAAAATTTATTTTGAAAGTATTAAATGTTACTTTTTAATTTAAAAATAAGGCAAGAAGTTTTAATAAAGGAGTTAAATCCTTTAATATAATAAATATTCATGGTGGGGAAAATTGCATATTTTCAGTAGCAGAATTCAAAACTCACCGAACACGAGTGAACATTAAAGCACAAACGCTTATCATAGACACAATCAAGCGGAAAATAACTAAACAGCAATACATCCAACCAAATAAGATGAGCAAGCCCATTTTACATTGGAAAAATAGCCGATAACAGTATAAAGAATGATACGATGAACAATTTCAACGTCACATCGATTGTAAATAACTTTGCATAAGAATGCGTAAAGACGCGCACGATATTGCCAAGGCAAGAAAAAGATGAAGAAATTCCTTCTTGTACTCGCGGCCGTATATGTAATAAGCAACAAAAGCCCGTATTGTCGAACATTGTTCAAAATATATGCAATCATGTTACATTATCGTACGGCTAGATCAGTGTTTGAAATTTGTACGGCTAGCTAAAATTATATTTTATTACTCTCGAGCTATTTTGTTTGATAGGAATTAGTGTAAAATTCTACGGTAGTATGAAAATAATTTACTTACTCGATGCAGTCGATAAGATCTGATTGTAAATTATATTTTATTAGTTTTTGATGTAATGATTTCGGTTTGAAATTAGGTTATGAAATTATTATTTTGTAGATGAATTAAGGTTATAGCACAATAAAGAAAATTTAATTATTTTATTATAATACACCATAAGTTTCAAATTGATATACTGGTATATTATATTTCAAAAAAAAAAACTATCATCTTGTATGAAAATATTACAAAGTTTAAAGATGTACATTGAGTCCGTCGAAACGTCGATTATTAATAAATTATAATAGCTAAAACCGTTTTATTTTATTTAATACTTATTTACAATATTTGTAATAGTTCTGTTATTATATGTATTTTTAAACAATTATGTTAAAATTACAGCAGTTAAGTAATTTACACCTGGAAATACTGGGCATCGTAATATAAAATTATATTATTTTTTTTTTAGTGTGTACCATTAATGTTTATGTTTGTTTTGTTTTGTCAATTTATCTAAGAAATTGGATTATTAAATATGTATTTAATATTATCGATATTTAGTGAAAAATAAACTGAATTTACAAATTTAAATAAAAAGTTTCTAATAAATAACAAGTAAAGTAGGAATTTACCAAAAAGCATTAAGAAACAATGAAGAACTTTTTTGGTACAATTGTGTGTTTAATTTTAATAAAAATAATTATAATATAATTTATTTAGAGATTTGAGTTTTAACTTGTCTATTTTTAAACAGCAAGTAATTGTATATTTTTATTGGATTCCTACTTTAATCAAGTTTTTTTTTTTACATTCTCACCATCTTGCAATTAATCAATTCTTTTCAACTAATGTCCTATTACTCGTTCAACTTCAACTAGTCTTGTTTCAAATGACACGATAGACCCAAACGTAATGCAAGGAGACTTGTCAAAGCTGAACACTGCTGATTGCTGATACTGCTCCAGTTTTTCTCTTTCTCTCTTCTCATTGTCGGCCCCACGAAAAGCGGGAATCGAACGGCAAAAATGTCGATTGCTGAAGTAGGAACTCTTGCCCCTTCCCCCGGCCACCATTCATTCGTGCATCGCGAACAACTGTCCACAGCCTCAAACTTTCAAACTCAGCACAATTTTTGATTAATGTTCAGTTGTATTATTTTAGCACTTTCGGACCACCCGATATTTGATTTATTTATGCTCCCCAGCTTTTTAATATTTGTACAATATAATAGTAATTGCGTTGTTTGATATATGTATATATCGGGTACAGGATTTATTAGTTCATTATATTTAACTATATATGCACGTCAATAAAACTATATTATTATGATTATTATTATTGTTATTATTCGCGTGTGTGAAATGCAATATCAATACAATGTTGCTCGGTTTATTTGTGTTGTTATTTATAAATAAACATACATATATTTTTCATGTTTTTCGGAATAACACAAGTTGAAATTTAAATGAAAATAAAACAAACGAAATTTTTAGTTATTACGTTTCTGTTTGTTTAAAACATAAATAATCAGTTTATGTATACTGTTGCAAATGTCAAGAGAAGCTGTTTACACTACTGAAATTTGTAAAATAAAAAAAATACTCGAGGAAAAATTGTTTAAATTTTTTTTTGGTTTATTACTTTTTAGTAGGTACATATATTTGCAAATGACAAATTTCAAAATTTTTAAATTAATGTAGATATGCATAAATTTTGTAAATGCATTTTTATTTATATTAATTTTTTAATTAAATTAAAAGTTAATAATAAATTATTAAGTGACCATATTATGACGACTTACTTATGAGGGCATAATTTATTCGAATGACTGGTAATTATTACTTGTGCTATATTTAATGCTAAATCGATGTTTCAACATATTCTACGTATATCATCATCAGGAAAAATTATACAAATTATGATGAAAATGTGTAGAACAATTTTTGATAGAGAAAAACACAAAAAAAAAATAAATATAATGCAAAATACATCTCAAAATACGAAAAATTTAAAAAATCATGTCAATAAGAACGAAATATCTCTTAAATTATAAATTTCAGCGAAAACTGAGTAGAATACTCATAAGAAACGCTACATAAGATAATATTGGTCAGATTTCTTCAAAACGCAAAAAACCTATTAAATCTATATAATCTATTAAACTCTAATTTTATTGACATAATCTATGTTAAGTATCGCATATACGTATATACGATATAATAATAAATATATATTCATTATAATAGTTCACTCTTATGACTGATAATAGCCGATGAGACACTAGAGCTCTCGCAACCGGCTATTACAAGTATTAAAACGTAACGTAAGAAAGGTAAATGTAAATAAAGGTACGCGGACACAAGCACTTAATGTTGTTTTAGGTGCATATATATATATATATATATATATATATATATACCTAACGTAAGCCTAGATACTTGGATACTTGAAATAGGCGGGTGGTCACTATCACTACATAGATGAAACATTATTTAAACAGTTGCACACTCGTTCAGCCGGTTGCTATGGTAACTACGTGAATGTTGTTGTATTATATCGTTCTAGTTCGACATGGCATCATGGATGTCAGGATGGAAAAGGATCACCAGGAAAAAACGAACAGTTACTATTTTAATTGCTGTTATTATGAGATTGAAACGATGCCTGTGCATATCAGACTTGCTCTTTTTTTTTCTTTTTGTTCTTTGTATATGTTGCTTAACGGCCGTTTTAGTGATGTAATGCATATATTTTTCGTACTAATAAGATACCTGCAAAATTAGATGTATTTTTTTTACATGTTTATTATAAAACGATAAGTAATTTGAAATATTTACACGATTTATGAAACTAGAAAAGCTTATATAACAGATATAAGACACCTTTGAGATAAGACCCTCTCTATGTACAGAAAGATGTTTCAAGTTAAAATTGTTAAATATATTAAGTTAAAGTTCTGTATTACTATTTATCCGTCTTCATAAAAAAAAAATGATACAAAAAATCATTTATATAATTATATATATATATATATATTATATTTTTCTTGACGAAAACAGACGTTGAGTTCGTCGAAACGCCGATTATTAATAAACATTAATACAGTAACGAAGTAGAAAATCTTTCAGAAGTCATATAAAAATAAAAAAAATTTAGGATTAAGTTGTGTATAATTTTTTATATAAATTCGACGTTTCGATATACTCTAGGTAGGTACATCATAATTAGGGAAAAAATATATAAATGACACAATAAATAAACATAACAAAGAAACAAGTTACTAGGTAACAAAATAATTAACTAGTTTATAAAATTAATTAATTATTAAATAAATAAAATTTGACTTCCTTTAATTAAAAATTTATAATCTAGTTACTTATTTTGTTATTTATTTATTTGGTTATTTATTGTATATTATTTCCTGATGATAATTTTTAATTAAAATTTATACAGTACTTTATCCTAAAGCCTTTTTATTTCATATATAATAAATTTATTGTTTAGCTGTAGTAGGAAATGCTAATGTTCCCAAACATTTTTTACTAAAAATTTATCTAAAACCAAACAAAAAATATTTTGGCCATCCTACAATACCGAAACTATTTTTAATTTCACTTTTACAAATATTTCGCATCCCCTACCTAAACAACTCCAGTTCTAAATCGAAATGTGACTAAACTTAGCACCCCCCCCCCACCCGCGCATGCGTCAACTAACCAAAATATACGCATGCGCAATCTTATATTAGCAGGCTGGCGCACACTTCTTCATTCCTGCCACTATCGCTTCGTTTTCGAAAAACGGTTAGAAAAAAGTTAGTTTAGTTCGGAGTCTAGACTGCCTGTACTGACCTATATACTTAAAAAAGAGTAACTATTTCTGGCAGGTCGACGATTTTAAGTAAACTCAACTGGCTCGTCCCAACTCTGTCTAACTTAGTATTGCGATAGGATGCGAGAACGGTGCTGAGTCTTCTATCTTGGCGCAAAATATTTACTTGTTTTTATTTTATTCGGGCCCGATGTATGTGGTTATGTTCGTACGCAGTGGCGAGTTATTTTTAAATTATGTAATTTACAGAAGCAGTAAAAAAAAAAATGGCTTTAGGTTTAAATTCTGTGTAAATATTTATAGGTAATTGACGTTTCGATGAACTCAACGTCAGTCTTCATCAGGAAAACTGATAGAAATGGCATTTACAGTAAATAACAGAACATAGGAACAAGTTACTAGGTAACAAATAAGTAGCTAGATCATAAATTTTTTATAAATTTTTAATTAATAAGCTAAATTTTATTTAACTCAGTGCCGCCTTCACAGTGATGTTATCGTTTTCTTTATAAATTTCTATTGCTTCTCTTATCAATCTGCTGTTAATATTGATTGATCTTGAAATAATTACAGTATCTTCGAAAAAAGAAAAAGATAACATCAATCACAAAATTTGGCGTCCATTATTTAAAAATTTATAAATTTTTTATGATCTAGTTACTTATGTAAAAATTAAATAAATAATAATAATAATATAATAATATAATATAACAATATAATAATATGTAAATATAAAAATTATTGAAAATAAAAAAAATAAAATGCAAAAAATATTAATTTTCAATAATTTTTCCAGCCAAACCAGAATGAGTTAGAGAAAAAGTTACTTAAATATTATGTAGCTAATTTTTTTCTCTATTTTACTGAATTTTTTCAGATTTTTTTAGCAAATTTTGAAAAAATCCCAAAGGTGCAGCTTATGTTTAACTTTAAATATCTCGAAAAACAGTGACTTTATCGTTACAAAGAAACAGTATGTTTTTTTACACAGCAAGTATTGGAGAATCGAAAAATTGTGCTAAAATGACAATTCCGCCAGTGGCGTAGAATTTAGAAAGGATCAATCTCTCACTTGCCCCTGTTGTACGCCACTGGCAGTAGCCAGAAACTTTTATTTAACATAATTTAGTATGGTGTACGGTACCTACATTTCCTGCCAAGTATGATAAGGATACGTCAAATAGTTTTAAAGAACTGGCCAAAAATAGTTTTTAAATTTTTATATAAAACACCCTGTAGCTCAGTAAGGAGCCACATTTTATGTCAGTGATTTGCATTAAATCTTCATATTCTGAGCCCAGGATACTCCAGTTAAAATTAGGAATAGTTATTCTGTTACACCCTGTATATGTGCAGAGTGTGTGTGTGTGTGTGTGTGTGTGTGTGTTTGTGTGTGTGTGTGTTATGTACAGCGCTAATGACAAAACCATAAAGCAGTTTTGATTTTATTGTTCTTTAATTGGCGGACGACACGCCAAAGGTATTTGGCTTATCAGTTTGATCGTAAAAACCTGCCGATTAACGATTAATCGACCATAGGGTAAAGAGGGGGGGCGAGAGGAGAGGTTATACTTCTCTTATTCAAATCACACCTCTATATACTTGAGTATAATACAATGGTAACCAGCGAGAGAGGTAGGAGAGAGAGGAGGGTTTTAGTTCTCTTCTGTATTCAAATCACACCATCATATACCTATAGGTGTATTAAATATAATGGAGATTTTCATTATACTATACATATAATATTGTTTCTTAATTTTTTCGATATTTTTTTTCCTCTTAATTTTTGCTTTGTTATTACTGTTTATATTATATTACACAATCACGTTATGTACCCAAAAGGTTGTGGCACAAACTCTTTTCATCATTCCGAAATCAGTCGCCTCCAAACCTTCCTATCCAAATAAGCAACTTTTGTTTCATCTACATTCATAATTCCTCTCATACATGCTTTTTTAGCAATACTATTTGGAAACTTTCGCTCACGCAAGCAACTTTCTCAATCATACCACTCCAACTACTCATCGGACGTCCACCAAACGTGTACCATCAAAATCATTCAAATAAATCTTATTAACCAAACGTTCATTAGACATTCGCTCAACATGTCCGAACAATCTTAACTGACTAAGATGGTTGGGTTGTTGACTGAACTAATTACTGAAATAATTATTTGCACATATATATATTATATATATATATATATATATATATATATATATATATATATATATATATGTGCAAATAATAAGATTTGGCTTCTATTAATTAAAAATTTATAAAATTTTATGATCTAGTCACTTATTTGTTACCTAGTAACTTGTTTCAATGTTCTGTTATTTACTGTAATGTCATTTGTGTCAGTTTATTCCTGATGAAGAAGAGCGTTGAGTTTCATCGAAACGTATGTTATTTATAAATAATTTTTAATACAGAACTTAAACTAAAATCAGTTTTATTTTAAGCTAAAATAATACAATCATAATAATTGAAGAACAGGTTTTTTTCAAAATTTTTGTAAGGACATTACTGACGTCACAAGCCTATTGTGCGCAAGCGCAGAAGAGTTGGTGAGATATAATTTTGAAAACGTATGTCGTAGTAAATGTTGATTTTTGTTGATTCGGTTACGCCCAGCCAATAGCTTGTATCGGTAACCATAGCAATACATGTGCGTCTGATTCAGATGTCGACATAAGTTTTGCGATGACATTACTGACGTCATCACGACATATTTTTGTATTTTTTAGGAAATCTGGGCATCTTCGAGAAAAATGATAAATTTAACATCACACTTTTTAAGCCAGGTCCAACCATATAAAGAAATAAAAAAATACGCTAAACTTCCCCATTACTTGTATATATATATATATATATATATATATATATATATATATACGTGTAGTATTTTAATATAAAATGAAACAGAACTTCAACCTGAAGCTTTTTTATTATTTTAATAATAAAAAAGAAAAAAGTTCTACGTATGCAATATTATACTGAGATCTCAAAGTCTTATATAAAGAAATAAACTTGCGTGCATATATAAGGTGGTCAAGAAATGCTGTTCGGCACTCTAACACTACATATACTCTCTCTGTCTTTCTCTTAACCCTTCACCCTCTAGGGCAGTCTAAAACCGCCATCTAGTGTGACTTATGGCGGATAAGTTTCACAGCTATAAATTTGTGTCTGCATGAACACTATGCCTTGCTCTTGCCTTTACTTAACATAAGCTATGCTAGTTGTATGGGACCTGTATATATACTGGCCAGTGTGTTATACTACCATAAGCTAACGTGTTTCTTAAAGGTACAAACTGGAGAATAGAGTATATTGTACAATCGAGCTTGGGGCTTTTGTACAGGGCCGAACTTGATATTTATATACACCACTTAGAGGAAATTTTATTTCAGTATTTCCAAATGTTGAAATAAATTTATCTTTGGAATAATTAATAGCCTGTGTACTGGGGATACATTTTTAACCAATCACAATTGATTTGTTATATATCTTCAGTATAAATAAAATTGGAAATGCACTGTAAAAAATATTGCCATTTTTCATAAAAACCATAGTAAAATATTATTTTTAGCAAAACGATGGTTTATATAAATTTTCTGTAAATTTTTCTAATTTTAAGTGAAATAATTAATTTACCATATTATATATGTTTTTACCAAAAACGTAAGTACTTACATAAAATGTACATATACGTATTTTATATTTACAATGTAAATTTTTTTTCTTAAAATTCTAAAGTCTGTAAATTAACATATTAAACTGGCGTAAAACAGTTGCCCCAGGTTTTTATGTAAAATTACAGAATTTTTTTTACAGTGTAGTATAAAAATTATATGTAAAATTACTTTTCTTCATTGATTATGTACACTGTAAAAAAAATTCGATAATTTTACATAAAAAAAACCTACGTATTTTATATTTATATAATGTATCCTTATAATATCTGTAAATAATACTCCTATTACATGCCTACATTTTGTGAAATACTGACGTGTCTGTAAAGTTATGCATTAAACTAGTGTAAATCAGTTGCCTCAGGTTTTATATAAAATTATTGATTTTTTTACAGTGCACTGTTCCTAAAACAACAATATAATTTAGTCAAATTTCACAAAAAAAAAACTTTTTTGAAATAATTTTTTTATCTACAACCTGAAAATTAAGTTGTCTTTTGATTGAAACATTTGAGAAATTATCTAGCCAGTTGTTAACTTGATTACGCTGTTAGTTGACAATATATTTAACAGTTTTATACAAATGGTTCTAAAATAATTTTAGAGCAAATACAGATGCAAGGGATATCTAGTTAGGTTGGATAATCCGGTCTACTAGTAGTAACTGGTATAAATATAAATTATAAATTTATAATTGAGCGAATGTTTAATGAACGTTTGGTTAAAAAGACGTTTTTGAATGATTTTGATGGTAGACGTTAGCGTGGACGTTCGATGAGTAGTTGGAGTGGTATGATTGAGAGAGTGGCTTGCGTGAGCGAAAGTTTCCAAGTAGTTGAAATAAAAGAGCATGTATAAGAGAAATTATGAATGTGGATGAAGCGAAAGTTGCTTGTTTGGAAAGGAATGTTCGGAGGCGACTGATTTCGGGATGATGAAAAGAGTTTGTGCCACACCCTTTTGGATACATGGCGTGATTGTGTATGTATGTATAATTAAATAAAATTTGTCTTTCATTAATTAAAAATGTATAAAGAAATTTTATGATCTATTATCTAGTTACTTATTTGTTATCTAGTAACTTGTTTCTATGGGCTGTTTATTTACTGTAAATGTCATTTATATCAGTTTTCCTGATGAAGACGGACATTGAGTTCGTCGAAACGTCGATTATTAATAAATATTTATATAAACTCAAACCTAAAGCCGCTTTATTAATTTTATTAATAATCATTTTTTTCGAATATATATTATACCTTCTTATTTACTGTAAATGTCATTTATATCAGTTTTCCTGATGAAGACGGACATTGAGTTCGTCGAAACGTCGATTATTAATAAATATTTATATAAACTCAAACCTAAAGCCGCTTTATTAATTTTATTAATAATTATTTTTTTCGAATATATATTATACCTCCTTATTTACTGTAAATGTCATTTATATCAGTTTTCCTGATGAAGACGGACATTGAGTTCGTCGAAACGTCGATTATTAATAAATATTTATATAAACTCAAACCTAAAGCCGCTTTATTAATTTTATTAATAATCATTTTTTTCGAATATATATTATACCTTCTTATTTACTGTAACTGTCATTTATATCAGTTTTCCTGATAAAGACGGACATTGAGTTCGTCGAAACGTCGATTATTAATAAATATTTATATAAACTCAAACCTAAATCCGCTTTATTAATTTTTTTAATAATCATTTTTTTCGAATATATAGATATATTATTATACCTTTGCCGCCATTCAATTTCTTCAATATAATAATAATAAAGTGTGTACATCTTCAATTAACCTATCTTTTTTGATTTATCTCTTCATTTGTTTTGGAAAAACAAACGCCTTATCCTTCAATCGTTAACTATAAGAAGAACGTAAATGGGTTTACCTTAAATGAATCTTTAATTAAAACATTAAAACGTTCTTTCCTATACTTGGGGTTATATAGGTATATGTATGTGGAAATTTTCGGTTAAGCCAACTCTGTAATCTACCGAAGTCTATCTTAATACCGCCTTTCCCAATAGATATGATCTGACCTCGGAGGTACCTCTACAGTCTTAAGCTGCAGAAGAAGTATAGATATCGTGGTCTGATGGTATACTACGCCTACAGCAGATTTGAGACAACTAAATCAATTCTAAACTGAAGACCAACTGAAGATATTCTTAGCTTGGATTCAAACTTTTTTTTTTATTTTTATTTATTTATTTTTTTCTTTTTCCCAGTTCTAACAGAGTGTAGGGTATACATCGTGTCCCAAAAGTTTCAAAACTTGTTTAAATGGGGAAGTTTAGCGTGATTGAAGTTGCGTGTAAAATTATTTTTTCTCAAATATATATATATATATATATATATAATATATATGTATAATTAGGGTGGTCCTTATTTTGGTAAAGTCGGAAATTTATTGCTCTCGCCCGCCAAAATTACTCCAAACAAATAAAAAGAAATGTCCATACACTTCGCAGATCTGTCAGATGGATTAAGGATTAAGGATTATTAATCATTATAGCTATTTTCTGAGTCAGAAATCACATTTTTCAAATTCACACCACTCCGTTAATAATAATCATCGGACTGGCATGAATTTTGGACTAGTAAAAAGCATATTTCATTAGCTTTGTGGTGATTATTTTGAAATATTTTTAAAATGAATACAATAAAAGTTATATACCAAAATGTCTGAAAAGACGATTTCTCCATTTAAACAAAATGCAAATTTTTAGCCTTTAACAGGCACGGGTTAATATCATCTGACAGGTCTGCGAAGTGTATGGATTTTTTTTTATTTATTTGGAGTAATTTTGCCGAGTGAGAGCAACAAATTTCCGATTTTGCCAAAATAAGGGCCACCCTAACACATGTATCCAAAAGGATGTTGGTACAATCTCTTTCCACTATCCCAAAATCAGTTTTTCCTAAACATTCCTAAAATACTCTTTAATCATGTACACAAAAATGTACATCTTAAATATCACAAGCATGTATTATTTTCACCAAAATTCAGATAAATATTACAAAAATTGTACTATGCTTATACTTTTTTTTTTGGCAATTTTAGTCTACTGAAAGCACACCAATTTGTTCACAATTAGACACATTTAACTCTCATTCAGACTGCCGTTTTAATGTTAATTTTATGCACAAACACAAAAATTATTTTACAATACAATATTAATATATATTTTTATATTTTTCAGGTATGTACTACTATCACCTTCTAAATATTGTGTAAGTAATTGTTCAACATAATTCCATTGAAAATTGTCTCATATTTAGTATACTAACTACACAAAAAGGAACATGGAAACATTAGTTTAAATTTCATGAAAAATTCTGTTTAATGCATTAATAATTAACACTTAATTAGTTCAACAAATGTCTTCAAGATGCAAGGTCAAATTTAAACATAGATTTCGCACAAAATTCTTTTTATCTTTTTTTTTCTGTCTCAAAATTTAATACCACGATTTTTTGCTCTATAAACCTGAGTCTTCGAAACTATAAACTATAAATTTTATAGCTAATAATTAAATTATATTACACGAAAAAATTTTAAATGGAAACATTTGTTTTTTTCTAATAGTTTGTGGTTATATGTTATAGATATAATTATATATATATTGAGAAAAAAATATTGTAAAATATTTTTTGTAGTATGTTTTTCATTGTGAGAATTAATTTTTATTATTTAATGCTGCTATAGTTTCGTTATTTTTTTTAAGTGCAAAAAGATTTTATTGGTAGGCACATATGGCAGTTATGACTTCCTCAACAAATATTTATAACTGTAAGATTTTTTAATAGAACAATTTTGTATTTGATATTTTAAAAGAATATAACGTAAATTTTTTAATATCTAAAAATCTGTCCAAGTCATATTTTTTTTCCTGATGAAGACGTACGTTGA
Source organism: Clivina fossor (assembly GCA_963966155.1). Taxonomy (NCBI): domain Eukaryota; kingdom Metazoa; phylum Arthropoda; class Insecta; order Coleoptera; family Carabidae; genus Clivina; species Clivina fossor. The sequence goes on from CAWYQG010000471.1 coordinate 142,968, forward strand.
GAATGTCTTTATTTATTTTTTTTTAAAATTAATGTTTTAGGTAAGTTAAAGATCTTTATATTTAAATGTGATGACAAGAAAGCATCATTAAATTAGCTATAAAAATTGCAATAAGCAATTTTGGCGCCTGAGACAAATACTAAATAAAGATTTTTAGCCACCCTGTATATTAAGATCCAAATATATCATTACAAAATACCACATAAAGATTACAATCATACCTTGCTTTGAACGCAAACTTATATTTTTAAAACATCATTAACAAATTATGTAATTGTAAATTTACTCATTCCTAATTGTAAAACATAATTGTAAATATAAAACTAAATATTTACCAGCTTAGATAAAAACTGCTAGCTTCTGTTATTGCTATTTAAACTTTTTTTTTATTTATTTAAACAAATGCGATTGATAAACATTACATATCATATGTTAGTAACATAATATTGAATGTCAAAAATGTAATCATTCTTTTGTGGTTTCCTCTGAATTTCAAATCTTTGTAAATGTTTTCACAATGACTGCTGCTATTTTGTTTTTTGCTGAATAAATATTTATATTTGAAATATATGATTAGCCATGCCTGATGATTTTTTTTATGTTGCTAGAAATGAAATAAAATGTCTGAAAAATGAACTAAATAGTGGTTTTGTATTACTTTGATTTGTATACATATAGGTTTCTATTTTAAAATATTGTCAATATTATTTTAAATTATAAATATTTATAAGAAAAAACAAACAAATAAATAATACATATACAGACATATAGATAGTTATATGAGTTTTTTTTAATTTAAATCAAACTACTTTTTGTTAAGTTAATTGTTCAGATTATACTGATTTTTCGTTGATTTTATGAATTCCATACAAAAAATTTAAGATTGTAAGGATTTTTAAAGGATTTTACTATAATTTTAAGGAATTTTAATATATTTGTATACTAGATTGTACAATTTCAATGAAAAAATGAAATTCTGTGAAAAAATAAAATTTGTAAAGAAAGATTAAGATTAGATTTCATTTCTAAATTTGATTAAATTGTAAAATAATTATTGTATTTAAAATAATAAGATTTTAGCAAGAAATATTGAAATTCTTTATATAGAACTAAGTTAATGTTTTTATTTATCAATACATTTTAAAAAATTAGGTATTTACATTAACTGTTTAAAAACGGAAATATCTTTATCAGATGTTATCATTGATTTCTATGAATTTCCAAACAACTATTTGTCAACTATTTTCAAAGCGCCTCATTAATTAATCGATTCCCATTCTAATTAAGTAGTTAGCTGACAATATTTTTAATTATGATTTACGCAATTGACTCTGTAACAAGGATTTTATATCAGAAGGATTAACTTCGTCAGATTTCCAATAAAGATAAAATTCGGTAATAACAAAAAATTAATTAGTACTTATATAAAAATGGCCTAATTCCCGCGAGAGATGTACTAAAAAAAATAGCCCGCATGAGTTAGAACTCTTTCCTGGTCTATATGAATCACATAATTTATTAATAAATTAACCATTTTTAATTTTTTGCAAGACCTGAAACTTGCAACATAAAGAACTATAAAAATAAAAATAAAACATAATCCAAAATTTCGGTTATAAATCAAATGATTTAATAAACGGGGGAAAAAAAATAGAATAACCTTGTTGAAAAATAATCCCGACCTTGAACATCGTGTTAAATAAATGTTTGTTTAATTATATTCATTGCGAAAATACACTCATCACGAAGTGCAATAAAGTTAAGTTGTAAATTTTTATTAATTTACATGTTTTTAGTACTTACAGTTTAGCTTACAGCTTTTGACACGAAATTGTCTAATATAATCTTGTCTTTTCGGAAACTGTCACAAATTTGACGATAGGTTAAATGTGACTTTTAAACGAAAAACAATATAAATTCATTTGAACTTACATAAAAATAAAAATAAATAAACAAAATTAGTACTTGTCCGCTGTTTTATTACAAGCGATAAATTTTAAGTTATTTTTATTTGAATGTTTCGTAAAAATAAAAAAAAATGTAACTTGTAACAGTTTTAAAGACTTGGCATTGTAAGCGATATTTTTCAATCAAAAACATTGAATTAGTCAGAATAACAGCTTAAATATTGTAACTGTAATTCTTTTTTGGTGTCGTGTCACTTTCGTACATGTCAGATGCGTACAAACATTATTTAGTATCACTTGCGTACAAATAAAGGTCGGCTCAAGCCCAGATAGTGAAGGTACTTAGGCCGAGTGTCAGATGCGTACAGAGGTTTGGGAAATGTCGAGTTGCCATTTGCGTCAATAGTGGTATATCATTTGCGCCACGAAACCTTATCATCTGCGCCACTGTTGGCTTAGGGTAGGTTAGGTTAAGGTTTAAGGTTTAGTTATGTTATTATTTAATATAGACGCTTATTTCATCGGCGCAAATGACGACTGGCGCAAATGATTGGCTAGGTTAGGTTATCTTTTAATCTTGGGAGACCATGCGCGGAAGACAACTCGGTCATGACATTTTTTTGTCTCAGGTATAATTTCAAATTTTGGGATACAACTCGGCCCTGTCCATTAATCTACACAAATTAAATTTAAACCACTAAATATAAACTTGGTCAATATTAAAATTGAATACTAACTTGATTATTTGTAAAATCGCTGTACGCATCTGACACTCGGCCTAAGTACCTTCACTACCCTGGGCTTGAGCCGACCCTTATTTGTACACAAGTGATACTAAATAATATTTGTACGCATCTTACACGTACGCAAATGAGCCTATTTCTCTTTTTCAACACGTTTTTATTAGCTCGTTTTCCAAGTCTAATTAACAATTAATAATAATTAGATTTTTCTTAGGTTAAGAAATAGCACATGTCTGTGGTTGGTTCTTGTTTTTTTCCAAAAATTGTTTTTATATTATTGGTTGCTATTTGGAAAAAAAAAACTAGATCTAGTGGATAAAAATATGCCACGAAAGCTTGGATTGAATCTTAAACGAGTTTTCTTCTTGTTTAACACCTTTTCCAAATTTTTTGACTACCATACCCATTAAAAAAAATTCCTTATTAAATATTTTAGTCGTAAAATTTATATATAATAAAAAAATTATAAATTTGTCCAATTCAGTAGTGACCTTTTATTTTGACTGCATAATATTGACTTCAAATAAACGAAAATTTATAACTTCATAAAAGTTAAAATTTAATTTACTTTCGGCGATACAAAATAAATATTTTTCTATCGAAAAAGATTATCAGTTTAATACGTCGCTTCGACCTTTAAGTTGCAACGCACCAATAACAAACCAACATATAAATTAAATAATAATGAAATCGAAAAATATTTACAAAAAAAAAAAAATTACTAATTGGACCAGATATATTAATTAGTTCTATCCATAAAATTTTTATCAATTATTTACAGACAATATTTTTATGCCAATTAGAACAATTGAATTCATCAATGTCATCTTAATTATTTTTATTTGGATATGTATTTATTCAGTTTTAATATAACAATTATATATAAAAGTTTTTTTAAATACTTTTTTAAATTTATTATTTCATAATCAATTAACAAATGCATTTAATTCAAATAAAGTCGATTTGTAGTACGTATTTTGTGTAATAATACAAATAAAATATTTTAATTGTAATTCGTTCATTTCAAAATACATCTTTTATGTAAATTGAGAAATGTATGTAATTATACCAACAATAATATTATAAAACTAAACAAATTTTACCTTTTTATGGAAAATTCCTAACAGCAAATTTACAGAAGTTCTGTAAATTTACTAAAAGAGACTTTACTAAAAAAAAGAACTGTAAATATTTCATACATATGTACTTTTCCAACCCGTTGGTAATATTATATTACATAATGTTTGTAATACATTCATACATATATACACAATCACGCCATGTACCGAAAGGGGTGTGGCACAAACTCTTTTCATCATTCCGAAATCAGTCGCCTCCAAACATTCCTATCCAAACAAGCAACTTTCGCTTCATCCACATTCATAATTCCTGTCATACATGCTCTTTTATTCCTACTACTTGGAAACTTTCGCTCACGCAAAACACTTTTAATCATACCACTCTAACTACTCATCGGGCGTCCACGCAAACGAATACCATAAAAATCATTCAAATAAATCTTTTTAACCAAAAGTTCATTAGACATTCACTCAACATGACCGAACCATCTTAACTGACTAACACCAACTTTTGCTACAACATTCTTTTCAAATTCACACTCATCATACACTAATCTATTTCGTACCCGATCTCTCTTATTTACACCACATACCCCACGTAATAATCGCATTTTCACAGCAGTCATTTTCCGTTTATGCTTTTGCAACCAAATCCAACGTTCACTACCATACATCAACGTAGGCACCAAAACTGCATTGTATATACTCAAACGGGTTTCTTTGGAAACATTTACATTCTTAGCAAAAGTTCGCAAAGCACTCAAAACGTTACAACCAGCATTTACTCTCCTTTCAATTTCACAATCAAAACGGCCATCTCTAGACATCAAACTACCCAAATACACAAATTCATCTACACAAATTCAATACACAAATTTATCTACCTGCTCTAAAAGTGCACCATCAATATATACATTACATCCAATGGTTCTGATATTATGTATTTTTAAGGAAAATTATTTTGTTTTAGAGTAAAATGTTTTTTTTTTTCAATTTTGAAAAAGAAAAATAGAAACATAAATCCTGAGATATTACTTTTTGATTGACCCCTTATAAACAATAAATAAAATATAATAAGTGTAACTTTATTTATGGGAAAGAAAATTTTATCACCAAATTTTTAATATTATTAATTTTTTTGTTGCATACATACATATAATTAAATTATTAAATAGTATATAAAACTGTGTCCTAACATGACATTTCTCAAACATTATACTTCAATAATTATATATAAATACGATTTATTGCCTAATACAATACGAATATATTATAATTTAATAGTATCGTTTATTTGTTTATGGTCGCAAAGTCACGATACCATATTATTAAAAATGTCTCTTAGCTTATAAGTATTAATTTATTGAAATATATACACAAATTTTCGGCGATTTCTAAACCAGCAAATTTTAAAAATAAAATTTTGCAATAAATCTTTACGCTTTTCTGAAATAAAAACTTAACTTTACATCTTAACTATGTAGGTTAGAAATACAAATTTTTCATTTTTGAATCTGAAAAATATGTTACAACTTTTTTTGAAAAACCTATTACAAACTTTTATTTAGTTTTATTTTTTTACAATATAACAAATAACGTCAATGTATTTCACACTTTTTGTGATTTAAAAAAATTTTTTTTTTTCTTCAGTCGTATACGTAAATTGTCGAGAATTACATGTCTTCTAGTTAAGAGATGGCGTTGCCTGTATGTATGATCTCTGTCGATAACGCAGTAAGCGAATATCTGCCGGTACCGGCCTTGTTGCGTCTGAGCGCGAAGGTCACAGATAGTATTGTATTGTATTGCAATGGCGGCATGAGCACGTATAGCGTGGCTTGCTGTGAATGTTTTGTATTCTTGTAATTGAAAATATATGTGCAAAAGCGATTGTTATACAAGTGAATAAACAACTACATACATAATTGTGTCGAATATATATCATCTGGCGACCGTGACAGGACGGATTGTGTGTGTTTTTGTGTCGGCATTTTGCACGTGGAAAATCGTTGGTTATGGCGCTGTGTGTTTCGCAGTAAAACAGTGCGGTGTAATAGTGAACGCGTAATATATGAATTTTGAGACATTACTGTTAGTTAATACAGTGAATGTGAGTATATCAGTATTACGTAATATTACTGTATTGTTTTAATAGAACCAAGATTTTCAAATTTAATATCGTACGTAAAGTATACGTTACTGTAGTAGATACGTTGAAACATTATTGACTGTTACAAAGTGTTTTGTGAACATGGATCGAGATAAAAGATCGCGAAAAGCAATGCGTGCTACATTCACGAAAGCAGCAAATACGATTGAAGATTTGCTGAATGATCCTGAAGCAGATCAAGACGATGTAATCGCAAAGTGGCGAGCTTTCCAAGAGAAACATGAAGCTATACAGCGACTGAACAGTGGAATTTACGACTTTCTGGTAAATGATGATGCAACCGAAGAGGAACTTATTGCAGAAATGGACGGAGTTGGGGTATATTCTGATAGATACCGTAAACTTGAAGTGAAATATGAAAGGCTGCATCAAACTGATGACGTCACATCTAACCGAAGCCAGTCAATTCGTTCAGTAAGTACACAGAGCAACGGAGCAACAAGAAAGTTCAAGTTACCTACTATTGAACTTAAAAAATTCAGTGGTGACATACGTGAGTGGCTGCCATTCTGGAGTCAGTTCCAGAAAATACACAACGACGAAGACATCGCGCTTGAAGACAAATTTCAATATTTACTACAAGCTATCACCGAGAACACAAGGGCGCGCGAACTAGTGGAAAGTTTCCCGCCAACAAAAGAAAACTACAGCAAGGTGATCGAGAGTTTGCGGGACAGGTTCGGACGTGATGATCTTCTTATTGAGGTATATGTAAGAGAATTACTTAAGTTGGTTTTGCATAATACTGTAGCTAATGAAAAAATTGGTTTGTGTTCTTTGTATGATAAACTGGAGACCCAATTGAGGGCCTTAGAGACATTGGGTGTCACAACGGACAAATGTGCCGCCATGCTGCTTCCACTGGTCGAGTCATGTCTGCCGGAGGAACTACTGCGCGTCTGGCAGCGTTCCCCAAAGCTGAATGAAGGAGAAGGCGTCACAGCAACCGAACGGGTGCACAGTCTTCTGAGATTCTTGAGGGCAGAAGTAGAGGCTGAACAACGAATAGCATTGGCGGTCGAAGGGTTTGGAATTTCATCATCGAACAACAAAACTAATAGAATAAGAGCGAAAATCACTCAAGAAAGAACACCAACAGCAGCTGGGTTAATAAATGCTAGCACAATCAAATGTATTTTCTGTGATGGGTCACACCGAAGTGAAGATTGCTTCAAGGCACAAAAGATGAGTATCGTAGATAAAAGGAAAACTCTAACGGTAAGAAATGCATGCTTTATATGTCTAAAGGTAGGGCATCTAAGTAAAAAATGTCGCGAACGTTTAAAATGTCAAGTATGTGGTGGTAAACACGTAGTGTTGATGTGTGCCGAATTGCCAATTAACAAAAAACAGAAAACGGAAGATATTGGCAATAACGCAAAACATAGCACTACAGAAACGATAGAAACGGATAGTAATCTGGCTAATCACACTGAAACGACAGTATTTTTACAAACCTTAAGAGTCAAATTGAGTAATGGCTTTAACGTAAGAGAGGTTCGAGCTATCGTGGACACAGGGTCACAACGATCCTACATTTTAAAGGGCACAGCAGAGGCACTTATGTATCCGTGCAAAGGCGAGGAGAACCTTGTACACACATTATTCGGTGGTTCAAGTTCATCTCCACAGGCACACAAACGTTATGAAATAACAGTGTCAAGTTTGGACGGGAAATATAAGAGTAAGATAGCTGTGTTAGATCAACCGTCTATCTGTAGTCACATTCCAGCTATTCGAAGTGGAAACTGGCGTCAAGAGTTGTCGAAGCACAACATCTTGTTGACAGATATTGGGAAATCAGACCAGGTTGAGCTGCTCCTAGGAGCAGATGTAGCAGGTAAACTACTAACAGGGCATAAGGTAGATTTGCAATGCGGAGTAGTAGCTATGCAAACACTACTCGGTTGGACCTTGTTAGGAGAGGCAGCAGACATCAAAGTAAAGAAGAATACCACGATGACTGCGCTGTCGCTGTTTGCAAAGAATGTCTCATTGGAGCAACTATGGAAATTGGAAACACTAGGCATCACTGATCCAGGTGAAAGGAAGAATAAAGAAGAGATAGAAGCTCAGGTTAATGAATATTTTACAAATACTGTAAAAAGAAATGACGATGGAAGTTATGTTGATAATTGTATAACCAGTGTTTCAAGCCAAGAGGAAGCATTTTTGTTTCAAAAAGAAACAAGTCAAATTATGGCAGAAGGTCAGTTTGATTTGACAGGCTGGGAAACCACGATATCCGAATTTAAAACTGAAAGGGAATGCACAGCATTACTAGGAATGATTTGGGATAAACAAAAAGACATTCTTATGATAAACGATGATTGTACTAAATTTGGTTTAATCGATAAAGTGACGAAGAGAAATATACTGTCAATAACGCAAAGAATTTTTGATCCAATTGGCTACACTTGCCCGGCGACTCTAAAACCTAAATTATTTTTGCAGCAGATGTGGAACTTACATCTGAAATGGGACGATGAAGTTGATGAAACGATTCAAGCGGAATTTCTCAAATGGTATAACGAATTACATTATCTGCGAGAAATAAATATCAATAGATGGTTTGGTGGTCATCCAGAGGTAAAAAGTCATTGGAGCCTTCATACGTTTGTAGATGCTTGTAAAGATGCATATGCGGCAGTGATATTTATACGGATTGAAACAGAAAGTTGTGTAGAAGTACACTTAGTACAAGCAAAGTCCAGAGTCGCACCTTTGAAACAACTAACCATTCCTCGGTTAGAGTTGTTAGCAGCTACAATTGGTGCCCGTTTATATGACAGCGTTAAAAGATCCTTGAGTATAAACAATATAGAGAGTTATTTTTGGAGTGACTCTAGTACAGTTATTTCATGGATACAACGGGAAGATAAATGGACCACATTTGTGTGGAATCGCACAGAAGAGATACGAACACTAACGCCTAAGGAAAACTGGTTTCACATACCGGGTGACTCAAATCCAGCAGATTTACCGTCAAGGGGATGTTCGCCGAGGCACTTACTCCAATCTAGATGGTGGGAGGGACCTAATTGGTTATACAAACCTGCAGAAGAATGGCCTAAAGCGAATCCAGTTCTAGATGAGAACGAAATCAAAAGGGAAATGAGGAAAACAATTGTAACGGCCTTAGTGACTGACAAATCAATGTGGTACTGTAGATATTTTTCTAAGTATACACAGATAATAAGAATGATTGCTTGGATCTATCGATTTAAGAATAATTGCTGTAATCCAAAGAAGAAACGACTGGATACCTTATCTGTTGAAGAAATAGATATGGCAGAAAGAAAGATAATTCGTCTTGTACAAAAAGAAGTTTTTTGTGGTGTTGATGATAAACGAATTGCAACCCTCAATGTACTAAAAGATAGTGAGGGAGTTCTCAAAGTGAGAACACCTGTTGCTAACAGGGAAGATTCCGAATCTTTTAGATTTCCTATGTTGCTGCCAACAAAACATGTCATGGTAGAACGATTGATTCGGGAAACACATTTAAACTTATGTCATGCTGGTGTACAAACTGTATTGGTTTGCCTAAGAGAAAAGTATTGGATTATTGCTGGAAGAAGGGCTATAAAATCGGTACTCAATAAATGTACGTTTTGCGCGAGACATAGAGTTGGAAATTTCGATGCTATTTCACCACCCTTACCCAACGATAGAGTGCGAGATGCTACTGCTTTTGAAATTACAGGGGTAGATTTAGCAGGGCCTCTGCATTTACGAGGAGGACAAAAGACGTGGATAGTACTATTCACTTGTGCCGTGTATCGAGCAATACACTTGGAAGCGGTGACTTCTTTGTCCACGGATAGCTTCTTACAGGCTTTAAGAAGATTTGTGGGTAGACGAGGAAGGCCAGCGATCATGTATAGTGATAACGGAACTAATTTTGTAGGAGCGGATAATTCCTTTCAGAAACTTGACTGGAAAGTTATCGCTGACTATAGTACAGCCAGGAGAATATCTTGGAAGTTCAACCCGCCCACAGCGGCCTGGTGGGGCGGATGGTGGGAGCGACTTATACAGCTAGTTAAACGAATATTGAGGAGAGTACTAGGAAAAGCTTGCATTTCTTACGAAGAACTACTAACTATTCTATGCGACTGTGAAGCTGTGGTTAACTCACGACCACTAACGTATTTGACATCCAACCCTTCCGACTTAGCTGCGCTAACTCCAAATATGTTTCTTCATGATCTCAGAGAGACAGGTGTACCTGACTGCGATGCAGTGGAAGCAGCAGACTTAAATCGTCGCGTGCGCTATAGACTAAAGTTACGTAATGATTTACGTCATCGGTTTAGAAACGAGTATTTGGGCCAGTTAAAACAATCGCGTAAAAACAAAGTGTCGCGTGAAATCGCGTGTGACGACATAGTGCTTGTGGGTGCGGATTGTCGTAAACGAATGGATTGGCCATTAGGTCGCGTAGTTGAACTGATACGCGGGAAAGACGGCAAAGTGCGGTTAGTGCGGGTCAAAACTAACAATGGAACCTTATTGCGTCCGATCCAAAGATTGTATCCTCTGGAGAATGACGACCACGAGGAGCTGAATTCCTGTGAACCTCCCAACACTTCTAACGTGAACAACAGTGCGTGTGGAAAAAAGGTGTTGAGAAGTGGACGAGTGTATTGACTTTAAGTATAATTAGATTAAGTTTGTTTTGTAAAGGCATAATACATTATCCCTTTAGGTGGGAGGATGTCGAGAATTACATGTCTTCTAGTTAAGAGATGGCGTTGCCTGTATGTATGATCTCTGTCGATAACGCAGTAAGCGAATATCTGCCGGTACCGGCCTTGTTGCGTCTGAGCGCGAAGGTCACAGATAGTATTGTATTGTATTGCAATGGCGGCATGAGCACGTATAGCGTGGCTTGCTGTGAATGTTTTGTATTCTTGTAATTGAAAATATATGTGCAAAAGCGATTGTTATACAAGTGAATAAACAACTACATACATAATTGTGTCGAATATATATCATAAATATTACAAGATAACTGACAATTTGAGTCATTATAATTCTGTTAAAATTTGATTTACATATTGAATTTAATAAATAGAATTTAATACCAAATAATATTCTGTATCATGTACAGCAACAAAAAATATACATAATTTATAAATAAATCAAAATTGATTTTCTATCATTGATCAATTGTTTTGAACTTGTAACAAGGTAAATAAGTTATTGTTAACATTTATGAAAAAAATTGAAGGTTAAATTTATTTGTGACAATTTTTATTTTAAAAATTAATCATACCGTTTATTTCAAAAATACATTTGAACATTCTCAAAATCTAACAAGTATTTTATAAATTTCTTAACTTCAAATTGATATATTTCCTTTACATTAATATGAAGTACAATAGCAAAATTTTAATTGCTAACAGTTCAAAACAATAATCTAAAAAGTTATTTTATTTTCTAAGTTCTTATTGTTTAAAAATTTTCAAGGATAACTACCTATAAAATAATGGTTATTTAAAATATATGTATATAGTTGTTAGAATTTCAAAATAAAATTAAAAAAAAAGAAAACGAAATATGTCGAGTTAAAATTAACCATTATTTATTTCTAATTTTATATTTAAATGAGTTTTTAGCATTAAAAATATGTTATCTGTTTCTATTTAAATTTAATTTATGAATAACAGATGTTTTTTAATATCAAACGGAAGATGTGATAAAAAACAGGAAATAAAATTTATTGCAGTTGGCTTTTTAAAAAAACTGTGCTAAATAAATAGGTTTTATGATTTGCAATTTTTGATAATTAAATTGGTTGATTTTTTTTAAAATAATTTAAAGAAAAGATGTAAAATATATAATTATTTAATTTTATATTTTAAGGAATATAATGAAATAGTATTTTGGAAATAGTAAGTTGTAAATAGATCCAGCATAACATTTGGTAATAAATTTTGTAGAAAATAATTTTGCAACATAGTAAATTTTATTTCAAATAAAATACATAATAACTGAAAGATAAATTAATTTAAAAATATAACATACGTTCAATAATAAATACCAGTAGCGTAGCCAGGGGGGTATTAGGGGGGGGGGGCGCGTTGAACCCCCCCCCCAAGAACCTGAACTAGGAAAAACATACGTATGTGAAATATGAAATATGTTATTTTACTTTGATTTTTATAAAAATAATTTTCTTTATTTTATGACTGTTTTTATGACTGTTATGACTGTTTTTTACAAGATTATGAAGTTTTTCACAAGATTATGACTGTTTTTCACAAGGTTATGACTGTTTTTTACAAGATTATGAAATTTTTCACAAGATTATGACTGTTTTTGTCAAAATTATGTTTGTTTTTTACAAGGTTATGACTGTTTTTTACAAGATTATGAAGTTTTCCACAAGATTATGATTGTTTTTCACAAGGTTTTGACTGTTTTTTTACAAGGTTATGAAGTTTTTCACAAGATTATGTCTTTTTTTTTTGACAAGATTATGTTTGTTTTTTACAAGGTTATGTCTGTTTTTTTTTTACAAGATTATGAAGTTTTTCACAATATTATGATTGTGTTTTACATGGTTTTGACTGTTTTATTTGACTGTTTGACTGTTTTTGACTTTTTTCTTTATACAAATTATAGTATTATCTTTATTGATTAATATTAGTAAACCCCCCCCCCCCCATGAAAAGTTTCTGGCTACGCCACTGATAAATACAAATTTATTGCAACATATCTCATAATTCGTGTCAAAAACTAGCAAACACTTCGCATTCCTGTTACGAAATATTTTAATTTTAAAACTAGAACTATGCGTTTGAACCCCCTAATAAATTAATCAGCAATAGGGGGCCACACGCACAACTTAACTTTGTGGTGACTCAAGTCTTGTTTTTTAAGCGTCAAACCAGACAGTTACTAATTAATATAGTTACGATAATGTGTCCCAGTACTTTATTACTATCGCCGGCAGATGTTTTGAAAATAGAGTTTCCTAGCAACCGAAATTCACACAAAACTGCTTGGTTAGATAAATCATTGTTTTTCCTCTCGCGTTTGTCTACTGGATATTATTTATAACATTTGTTAAAGTTTGATAAATTTTGTTGGATCAGGTTACGTTACGTTACGTTACGTTACGGTTGGACTAGAATTTAAGTTTGACTAATATTTATAAATGAATTGTACTGTAAAAGCCACGTGGTTGTTTTGGCTGAATCTGAAGAACAACTGAGAAGGATGATTGATAGAATTAATGTTGTTGGTAAAGATATGAATCTTGTGTTCAATGTTGATAAGTGCAAAGATTTAGTTTTTTCGGGAAGGCTGACTTGACGACTGAATGTAATGTATATATTGATACGGTGCACGTTTAGAGCAGGTAGATGAATTTTTGTATTTGGGTAGTTTGCTGTCTAGAGATATGGCCGTTTTGATCGTGAAATTGAAAGGAGAGTAAATGCTGCTGTTGTAAGGTACTTTGGGTGCTTTGGGAACTTTTGCTAGGAATGTAAATGTTTCCAAAGAAGCCCGTTTGAGTATATACAATGCATTTTTGGTGCCTACGTTGATGTATAGTAGTGAATGATGGGTTTGGTTGCAAAAGCATAAACGGAAAATGATTGCTGTGGAAATGAGATTTTTAGGTGGGGTATATGGTGTAAATAGGAGAGATCGGATACGAAATAGATTAGTGTATGATGAGTGTGAAATTGAAAAAAATGTAGCAAAAGTTGCCGTGTTAGAGTCAGTTAAGATGGTTCGGACATCTTGGGCGAATGCATGTAATGAACGTTACACCTTTAATTAATAACAAACAAAATAAACATTGGTTATTTCTATTTGCTGGCTTAAAAAAAAATTGACAAATATAATAGAAAATTTTGTTTAGGATCGAACCATTACTGCAATGATATAATTTAATGTCTGTATTAAATTAATACATATTAATAGATTTTAGAAAGTATTGCAAAATAGATTTAATGCATAAATAATTAGATTAAATACTTATGCATTAATCATTGTGTCTTTTATATTAAATAACTATTAATTTATATTTATAAATGCGGCTATGTTTTGTTAAATATTGCTAAAATTATTTACGGATTAAAATTCTTTGTGGCAAAATTAAAATATTTTAATTTAATTATATTTACATAAACATATTGCTCTATTTATTATTATCAAGGTAAAATATATTTTTGAATAGATTTTTATACTTCCAGTAAAATAGAGCTTGTAACATTTAGTTTTATAATAAAAAATATATTGTTCTTTTTCTAAAAATTGGATGCTTGAAAATCGTATATTGTAATCAAAAGTAAATCTCTACAGAGCATAAGTTATATAAAATCGCGTACTTAATAGAAATACAGCAATACTTTATTCTTATTTAAAGATTCTACAAAGTAATAGTAAATGCACAGAATATCGCAGTTAGCTCTGTATCTGTAATAATTGTTTAACAATCTTGAAATAAAAAAATGATAGTATATATGTGAAAATAGTGTTTATTATGTTGTAATTCTGAGCACATCTGGTAAGAATTGTAGCGTTACAAGATATTCTATCTTTTTTCTATTAAAAGAATTCCATTTACTAAAAGTCTTACGAGATGTACACAGAATAGCGCTGCATTAATTACCAAACTTAAGTATTAACAAGATTAGAAGTATACTTATGGGTAAACCCATATATAGACCACTTTGACATTTCTCGGACAGTTGGCAACACTGTATTTTAATAATATTATAATTTATGTGGGTACTAGGAGATACTTTTCTGAAAATTTGATCAAAATCGAATAAATAATGCAGCCACAATGAATTTTTAAAAAAATTTGTGATTTTTTTTCTCGATAAGTTGGAATCACTGTATTTTGATAAAATTGCATAATTTATTTAGGCACTAGGAAAAACTTTTATGAAAATTTGTTTAAAATCGGTTAAATAAAATGGTCATAATGAATTTTTAAAAATTTAATTAATTTTTTTCTCGGAAAGTTGACAACACTGTATTCTGTTAAAATTACATAAATTATATAAATACTAGGAGAATCTTTTATAAAAATTTGAGTAAAATCGGTTGAATAACATGGCCACAATAAAATTTTTAAAACTTTAGTAATTTTTTTCTGGGAAAGTTGGAAACACTGGATATTAATAAAATTATGTAATTAATGGGATCATTAGGGAAATCTTTTCTGAAAATTTGATCAAAATAGGATAAATAACGTAGCCAATATGAATTTTTAAAAACTTTAGTAATTTTTTTCTCGGAAAGTTGGCATCACTGGAAAAAACCAAAACCACATGACTATCTTGGGCACTAGACAAATTTATCCTGAAAATTTCATTAAAATCGGTTGAACCGTCTAGGAGGAGTTGCGGCCACAAAATTTTGACTTACGACCGAGCGAGCGAGCTGACGACGCACACACATTCACCCACATAAACTAAGTTCAGATTCGTCATCTAGGTAAAGTGATAAAAATGAGAAGAACCAAAATATCGTGAAAATAAATAAATTACCACATTTGACAAATAAATAATTACACAAAATTTCCGAAACAAAATCTAAACTTGCGTACAAAAAAAAGCATTGAAAAATTGAGGCCAAATCTTTATCAACCTAAAAAAATATTAGTATTCCATGTGAAGCTTCTAAACCTATTAATATATTTACAGATAAAATCACACAACATAAATACGATGTTTGTAAATTCAATTCTAGCGCCATCTTAACTACTTCCGGTTTTTAGAAACCGATAAGAATTTTTTTGTATTTTTAGAGCACAATTACTATAGGGATATATATATATTACATAAATTTTTCTTTTATTTAATCTATAAATTTGCCAACGTCAAGATTATTTTGTTTTCATAGGCTACTTAAATAAAGAAAATATATTTATTTATGGTACATTTTCGAAGAAATGCAGTTATATTTTGTTTATATATTTTATTGTTTTATTGCTTCTTGTTAGTGTAGATTTATAATTTGCATTTATAGCAAGATAAAACAAATTTTAATGCATATATTTCAAAAACTAAAGTAGAATAAATTTTGCAAAAATTTAAGACTGAGATTTCTATTGGTTAATAAAGTATCAATACTTGTATAAGTTGTCCCATAACTATTGCAACAAACTGATAAGGGTTGTAACTATAGAGATAGAGTAAATTAGCAGTTTGGACACTGGACAACTAATTTATTATTAAAAGTTATAAAAATAAGTTTTAAAAAGTTATAAAATTTATAAATATTGTTAGTCAGTTAAGATGGTTCGGACATGTTGAGCGAATGTCTAATGAATGTTTGGTTAAAAATATTTATTTGAATGATTTTGATGGTATACGTTTGCGTGGACGTCCGATGAGTAGTTGGAGTGGTATGATTGAGAGTGTTTTGCGTGAGCAAAAGTTTCCAAGTAGTAGGAATAAAAGAGCATGTATGAGAGGAATTATGAATATGGATGAAGCGAAAGTTGCTTGTTTGGATGGGAATGTTTGGAGGCGACTGATTTCGGAATGATAAAAAGAGTTTGTGGCACACCCTTTTGGGTACATGGCGTGATTGTGTATGTACGTATGTATGTATATATTTTTTCTAAATTATACATGTATAATATAAAATATTATAGTCAATTCTATAAAACTTTGTTAACTAATTATATGATTACCAATGCGATTATATGAATAACTGTTTCTAAAATACCTATTAAAATGATTGTTTATTAGACAAATTAATATTATGAAATATACTGATAATTTGTTATAAATGTTTCATTAAAAAAATAAACATCAAAATTTGAATACTGTGGGAAAACATTGGAAAACCTAATTTCTAACTTATATAAATAATTATAAACATTAAATAGTTATAAAAACATAATATTTTATTACCAAACACGATATATATCAAAATATAATTTTCAACATGTTTATTTTTTTATAATTATTAAACATAAAATTAAAAATCTTTTTTGCGATAACATCTTAAAACACTATAAACTAACATTTACTTTCAATATGTACGAGTAAACGCACAAAAAATATGCAATATACTCCTTTCATCAAACTAATATTTTCGATGCGAAAAAAATTAAACAAAATCAATCAATAAGTACTCAATAATTATTACAGCTATTAGCAAATACCTTGAAAATACATCGCAGCATCGGGGCATATGTCTAACACTTTCTACATCGCATTATCTCACTCCAACATCATACTTTACTATAAAGTAATAATCTTCTATCTTTGTCATACTCATTACTTCAACAAAACCATACGCGTGGGTGCGTGTGAATATTTTTCATCTCGCTCTAGCCACAGTCAAACACGTGCGATTATCTATCTTTGTCTCGCGTGGAATTACCAAAGTTTATGCTAATATACAATGTAATGTTTAAACCACGGGTGGTAATGTGAAAAATATTGTATTGAAAGAGAGGTATGTTCTAAGGTAAAATTGTGTAATAGTTTTCCATTTGAACAAGTGTTTAGATTGTGATTTATTGGCGATATATGGCGATGACAAATTGCTCGAATGTATGTAGATAGATTTTTGTTTATTTTTTAGTTGATAAATTATTCAGTTTTTTTTTTTTACTAAATTTATAGTGAAATATTAACAGATTTTAAGTAGATATTTTGTAGGAAAATAGGTTATCGAGTCAGTTGATTCATGCCATAAAAATATGTCACTAAAATGCTGTTACAATTATTATGAAACATGGTAAAAAGTCATTTAAAAAATATTGTACATATTAAAATAAAAAAGCTTAAGGTTGAAGTTCTGTTTTATTTTATATTAAAATTCGACGTTTCAATATACTCCACGTATATCATCACCAAGAAAAAAATTTATACAAATAATATAAATAATATAAATAATAAAAAAACAAAACCTAGAAACAAGTTACTAGCTAATAAAATTCAATTTGGCTATATTTAATTAATAAATTATAAAATTTTCTAATCTAGTTACTTGTATTTTGTTATCTAGTTTCTATGTTTCATTTCTTCTAAAGATAAGTAAAAACATTTGCGATTGTATCCTCAGAATGGGCGAATGTTATCTGTACGCTAAATATCCTTCTTTACCTGTATCAACAAAAGGGTCAGATAATCCTGTATGTATTCTGGACGCTAGCAGCATTCAGGTAATGAGTTAGTTTAGTTACATTCGAACGGTCGTATACAAATTGGGCACAACACCCTTATAATCCGCTTCAGCAGCCAAGGTGCGAATCAGGTACCAGAATCTACGCATGCAAACTGGGCACAGATTACAGGTAGCCAGTATAAATACTTACTTAAATACGAGAATCGAAATAATACAGCATAATTTTTTTAATAAAAATTAAAACAGTTCAATATGCTAAATGACATATGTTAATACAGGGAGTAGAAAAAAAAATACAAAAGCAAATATTTATTATCAAAAAATATAATTGCAATAATAATTTAATTACAATTATAATTTACTTGTTGATGCATATTTATAACATATCAACTTAACAAAATTTATTCTACTTATCGTGTTGTCTTCACGGTTTTTTATCATTTCTAAAATATAATTTTGTTTTTTTTTTCTTTATTAAATAAAATACAATTCCTCTGATCTTAACGTCAAAAGAATCAAATCAGTAGTAATGAATATTTATTTCAAAGCAAAATATATACACCCTTCGTGTAGGTACGACAGGATTAGTACCTGTGCAGTGAAGGGGATTATAGGGGTTAGTTGTGCCCAATTTGTATGTGCAGACTAAGGCTACCTGAAATCTGTGCCCAGTTTACTTGCGCCGATTCGAACTGTAAACATTGAGAATACTGTTCAATTCAATTCATAAGTTTTATATTGGCGATTTTGAAATGACGCCGATCGTAATTAACAGTATACGCGATAAGGATTTACTCTTTTTGGACAATTATACTTATGGCAAAGATAAAATTTTAAAAAGTGGAGAAGTTTATTGACGTTTAAAATGTACAGCTAAAATGTTTACCGATGGTTCTGAGTTAACAATATCTAGAAGTGATTTAGTACACAATCACGAAGAAAATATACAGTAGCTACATATTCTGTTTAGAAGGATTGTGACAGGAACAGTTTAATTAAAAACAAATATCTTCTTCTTGGTAGCTTATTTGTTTGTTTTTTTTTTTATATAATGAAAATGTTTTTTTCAATAATAGACGTTCCGGCTCCTTAATCGGCAGCCATCTTTAGTATCTTCTTGGTTTGGTTAGATTCATTACATTGGCTACATAGCCAGGGCCGGATTTACAGCTTGCGGGGCCCCCAAGCACGAGGTAGGGATGGGGCCCCTATCTCTATTTTAAAAAAATGTATTAAGCAAAAAAAGGTTTTTCATAGTTTACTATCATGATTATGCAAAAAAAAAGGTTGACCGGGGGCCCCCTTGGGTTGGGGGCCACAAGCACATGCTTGTTCCGCTTGCACGTAAATCCGGCCCTGTACATAGGCAAGTAATTGGAAATGCGTGCAAATTGGAAAAGCAGACGACGACATATATCTGAAAAAAACCCTCCAAAATTATACGAATCCTAAGTCTGGATGAAGTGTGAAGGGAAAATGCTGTCAAAATTCATAGGAATTCTTAAAAGTTGAAAGAAATTCGTAGCAATCAATAAAAATTCATATAGATTTTAATAATTATTTACTTCTACCTACTATAAAATGTATATAATTCAAATCGCAACACTTTAAAAGTTTTATTCGTATTTTTCTACCTGTTGCTATTCTATCTAAGGATTAAATTACCTCTGCCTGCTTATGCATATTAACACAAACCCTTTAGCTGCAGCGCGACCAAATTACCTTGTAGGATTAAGCAATCTACCTGTTTGGCTTACAGAATACACCCGCCGCTCAGAATAAATGACACAACATTTAATTGACTAATTTTAAAATTATTCCAAGAATAAATTTGTTCTAACATTTGAAAATACTGGGCCTAAATTTTTATATTCTAGTTACGTGTATTTTGTTACCAACACTGTAAAAAAAGTTGCCATTTTACATAAAAACCATAGTAAACAAATTACATATTATTTCAGCAAAACTGACTGTTTACATAAATTTTCTGTAAAAATAATATAATTTTGTAATTTTAAGTAAAATAATTAATTTATCATATTATAAATTTATTTGTTTTTTACCGAAAAAGTAAGTAAACTAACATAAAATATACGTATTTTATATACATACCTATTATGTAAAAATTTTCTTGTGACATCTGTAAATTTACATATTAAACTGGTGTAAATCAGTTGTTATGTAAAATTGCCTATTTTTTTTACAATCTAGTTTCTATGTTTTGTTTATTCTTAAGATAAGTAAAAAACATGTCATTGGCTAAAAATGTATTCTCAGAATAAATGATAACATTTCATTGGCTTATTTTAAAATTATTCCAAGAATAAATTTATTACAACATTTGGAAATATTAGGCCTTAAATCAATAATATTTGTACAAGGCATGTTGAGCTTCATTCTCATACTTTGGTCTCTAGTATTTCCAGTTTCAAAATTTTTAATTTAAAATAATCACCCTGTATAAGAGTCTCAGTCAGACTACCTTGATCAAAACTGTGTTTTTTTTCCCACTAGTAAAATTAATATACAATCAAATATTGCATTTCATTTGAATATTAGTTAAATATTTTGTATATAGCTATTCACATATGAAAATATTTTTTTTTATGTACAATGCAATATACTACGTATGATAGAAAAAAATTAACAATATTACATTATCTATACGCATACATAAGTATCTATAATTTTATTCACAAATATATTTCAAAATATCTAATGTCAAAAATGCCTAGACATTTAACGAATAAAGAATCGAATATTTTTTCAACAACTTCTTACGAAATCTGCTAATATAAAAATAAAATGCATTGTAATCCCAGTCAAGTATTTTACAATCAGAAATTTATATTTACTAATTACATTAATTCTATTGATTATATACATTTAAGGCCGTTGATTTTAAATTAAATAAAAATCAAAATTTAATTATGCTTGTGTAAATGTCATGGCATCCAAAAATTATTTTTCTGCAATATACTTCTGTTTCTCGCTTTTGAAATAATGTCGGTAATATAGGAATTTAATTATATATAATTATCTATTTGCATATTCACCTGTTCGAATTTTTAATGTGCGGTTTAAGAATAGTTTTAATAACAAATTAAATTGTAATTTATTTTAATTCGAATGTTAGACGCATAATAATGACTGAGGATTAGATCATTATTTTTGTTGTGCGGTTTGCTTAGAATAATTTACGATATTGTCACATATACTATTATATGTCATTTGTAATTATAATTGTGTATCCGATTAAGAAATTTACTTGGACGAAAATTATTAATAATTTTTCCTGATGATGATGTACGTAGAATATGTCGAAACGTCGATTTTTAATTAAAATTTATACAGAACTTAATTCTAAAACCTTTTTATTTTAATATAATGAGTTTTGAAAGATTTTTTACTATGTTAAATTTGTAGATATTTACATTATTATTTATTATTAATAATAAGTGAAAATAAAATATACTTTTATTTTGTAAAAAAATAAATAAATTATTGGGACATGACAAAAATGTTTAAAATGAGTGCTTTTTTTGTTCATAATTTCTTATCGTATTATATAAGCTCAATTATGGATTGATGGCTTCTGGGAAAAGAATAAAAATTAAGGGGTGGCTTAAACGAACAGAAAATTTATTAATAAATGAACAGAAAATAATAATAATATGAAATGATATATGATACTATAATATGATTAAATTAAATTGGCTTTTGAGGCGAGAATTCTGAAAATTACTGTGTCAGTCAACTTGTTAAAAACATATTTATATTTTTAGGTTTATAAATAATATACCTATTAAAATAATTATATTATTGCCAGTTAACTTTATTTAAATTAATTTTTTAAGTTTGTAGTAAAATAAAACTAAAATATTATATACCAAAAATGTATCTATAGTTTGCGTGATTTTAGTCTATAAATTATTTTTAAATATGCAAATTAACGCATTAAAAAATTAAAAGATATTATATAGTAAAAAATATTACTAAATATCAATATTATTATAAGTATCACACACAAACACTATAAAAATAATTTTTTCACAAATAATTCATGCATTTTTATATTTATTGAAAGTACGTTTTCTAATATTTACCAATATTAAGTATCATTCACACTTCCTTACTTATCGCGACATTAGTTTTACGTTTTAGTCGTAACGCTTATAACAATAAAAATTTGTTAAAAACACATTAATAAAATCTCAATTCTTTGGCTGCAACAACAACTGATAAAAACTAAAATCGTGTATTTGTGTTGCTTTTTGATAAGTTTGGTTCACTAATTTCATGCGATAGTCTAAATGTGGCTTTAGCTTATGAAAATTTTAAAAATATAAACAAAATATAATAAACGTTTATTGAATTTTTTAATTCGATTAAAACAATAATGTCGTCCTTCAATATGGAATTTATATAGCAATAACAAATTTTTAGATAACATTGAAATTCGTACTATAGTATTATTAATTTACTATAATAAGAATTACTAAGAAATATTAGTCAATCACTAAAGTCACTGAAGATAAATTAAAATTTAAGAAACATTAATTTGAATTTATCGAGAATTTGTAAACAAATTCACAAATAAAAAATTTTACGTCATTTTTGTGGTTTTTATTAAATGAATTTTTTAATTACCACATCCGCACGAAAAATTGTGTTAGTAGACTATACATTTTCCCCGTTTTTACTTCCGATCCGTATTCTCACCTCACTTTTAAAAGTTATTTTTGACAAAAGTTCTTTTGACGTTTATTTAAAAATTACTTATTAAGTAATTTTAATGGTTTATTTGAATTTTATAATATATATATATATATATATATATATATATATATATATATATATATATATATTTATATTTATATTTATATATATCAAAAATAGAAATACTTTTCTATATTTGATAAGAGGTAAAGCAAAAAATAAAAGCACTTTTTCATAAACAAAAGAAATGTGAATGAGTTTTTACTAGAAATTAGTTTTTGATAAAGAAATAATTAGAACGATATCTTAAACTTTAAAAAATAGGTAAATAAATTTTGATAAAATTAAAAAATAAAATCTTCAAACAGAAATCAATATTTAAAAAAGTAACTTCTTATTATAGTAAAAAATCTTTCAGAATTCATTTTATAAAAATAAAACGTCTTTAGATTGCAGTTCTATATTAATATTTATTAATAATCGATGTTGAATACTTCGATTATCAATAAATATTTAATTTTACTAGTTCTTATAGTTTATTTTATAAATATTTTTTGAAAATCAAAATAACTAGAAATATATTACTACTTCCGATTGTATAATTTTGTTTCATCGAGGATAAGTTATCGTGGTGTGGTACCTTGGATGAAATAATTTTATGAAAATGATTTAAAAATAATAAAACGTATATTTTTCAAATTTGTTTTTTTTGATATTCAGATGGAAATCACAAACATGCTGTCTGTCAATAACTATGGCTACAGTTCTTGCCATGAAAATTTGTCGTTTCGGAAAACTAAGTGAATGATTTTGGTAGACATACGTAGTGATTATCTTCTTTTTCTCACTACTGATATGACAGATTATATATAAAAATGCATAGTTCCTTTTCGAGTACGTATTTCAAAAATATTAGATCTATTTTTTTTGCATAATTTGTATTTTAAAATGAACAATATAATAAAAAGAATATATATAATAAAAGCAATAATTAAAATTGAAATCTTGACTGTTTTTAACTAAAAGCTCTCTAAAAGGAGCTATGCATACGGGCCTATTTTATTTTTGTTTTGTAATTGTTATAATTAACTAAATAAATGTTGAAATATTTTTCTTTTTATATTATAAACAAGTTTATTTTGTATTATTTTTATTTACATATTGCAATAAATATGTGCAAGGTATATAAGAAATAAAGAGAGATAAATATGTATTTTAAGGGTATAATTAAAATCTTAAGATGATGTGTGCTAATTTATATGAAAGTTAACTGTAAATTTACTTTGCAATATTTGTAAGATTTAAAACGAACAACCCTACACACTATTATCTATTGCATGCGCCCCAGGTTTTTCATTTAAAATCTTACAAGTATTGTCATAGCTAGTAAAAATTCACAATCAGAACATTTCAGGACAATCTGTATGGGGTCAAGAATCTGTATGAGGTTATAAATCTGAATGGGGGGCTAGGAGAAATTATTTTATACTTTTTAGTTCGTTTTGAAAACCTGGTATATTAATTTTTTTTATTTAAATAATTATTTAGTAAATAGAATTCTTCTATTAATAGAAAAAAAAAACATACCTATAATAGACCCATTTATTTCATTTGCATAGTTTATTTTTATTACTTATAGAAAAGATTCTGAGTCTACTAAAAGCTGATTTTGCTTTCGTTACCTATATGCTCGAAATCGCACCACTGGTAATAATGGTATATTATGTTACTAGTAGCATAAAAAAGGTGTTTTTGTGTTGACCTTTAGATATGCATGCAAAACACAAAAAAAAGCGAACGACATATACAATTTTTTATTGCAAGCTATCCAAACTAAACATCAAAGACATAAAATAAATGTTTCACATAGTAAAAAAAATCTTTCAATATATCAAAACGTCGAATTTTAATTTGAAATATATATAACATAACATCAACTTAAGTCTTTTTTATTTTAAATGTTGCACAGTTTTAAATTTTTTTACCAAAAATTGACATTTATATAAAAACTGACTTATTTAACCCAAAAACAAATAAATAATTGCGATTCTGTTCACATTTTATAAAATTCGTTTTTTATCTTTTTCTAGTAAATGATTCTTTTTTTATAGGAAAAAAATACAAACATAACATCTCTTAATGCTTACAGAATTGTAGCGTATATTACATATAAATACAAACCTATTCATTATCTTTAAAAATATCTAAGATTTTTTTCTAATAAATATTCTTACATTACGAATTAAAACTAATCGTAGATTGACATTTGGAATAAAACTTCAAAAAATCAACTATGAATAACAAACAAGAATTATATCATTCCCTTCACTATGATTATTTTTAAATTCCTTTTTAAAAAAATCCTTTAACATTGCTCTGCCTTTATTACCATAACGAAACAACTAAACCAATCATGACTTATTTCCTTAACAAAGACCATGTAACACAAAATTAGGTCAAAGCGTGTAAAATATTTCCACAATAACTTAACCCAACAGATAAATTATTATTCAGCAACTGCAATAACATTCTGCTCGGAGGCAAAATTCTTTCACCTTCTATTCAGGAGAAGAAAAAAAATGGTAAATAAAAGGATGGGCCTTTATAATTTATAAAGTTATTCATTGCTGTAATCATCCAGTGTACAGTAAGCCATGGGTGTGACAAATACTAAACAAAACACAGTAGCCTGTATGGTATGATCTAAATTATTTGATTATTTCGATAAACAAATGAGGTTGGTTTAAATTACGCAGTTAATGGAAGCAAAGTTATGGTGTACGTGGAAAAATTTATGTTTGTATTTCAATTTGACCATAAAAAAATTTGCATTTATTACAATGTGTTAGATTATATATACAGGATGTTCGTTCGCCAGGTTGATATAGGGCAATAACATGGGATACCGATAATATGCAAAATACTTCTTTCTGAAGTAAAATTCGGAGAAATACTTAGAATACTTTTCGATAGCAAATAATTTGGTTTTAGTTTTAATTTGCTAGCATGTGCTGTTTGGGCGCTAGAATTTTTTTAAAATGTTTTTTTTTAAATTTTCAATAATTTTTCTTGCTAAATTAGTATGGATTAGAGAAAAAGTTACTTAGCTATTATGTAGCTAATTTGTTTCTCTATTTTACTGAAATTTTTCAGATTTTCTTGAGCAAATTTTGAAAAAGTCTTATTTTGAAAAAAATCCAAGAGTAACCCCCTCGAGATATTTTCAAAAATTAAATTTTTAGGTTTTTCTACTAAACGATGCATTCTAGAATAATGGTTTCTTCACTCAATTATAGTACTTATTATCCCGCATTCTTCCATATCATGCTTATTTTCCTACACCTCACAGTTTTTGTGAAAAAAAAATAAAAACCAAAAAATCAAAAGAAATTTTAGCGCCCAAACGGCACATGCTAGCAAATTAAAACTAGAACCAAATTATATAACTTTTTATTCCCTATCGAAAACTACTCTAAGTATTTCTCCGAATTTTACTTCAGAAAGAAGTATTCTGCATATTATCGTTATCCCATGTTATTGTCCTATATCAACTTGGCGAACGAACACCCTGTATATTGACAGATATTTTGTTGTTATACTCTTTTTTGTTCATATTTGTTTACATTAACAATAATGTTGGCAAATTGCTTAAGATGAATCAGTATGCAGTAGAAATTAAATATATCCCGCATTCTAAAGCGCGAAACGAATAAACTTGATTATAGATTTTCACAGGGGCGTGGGGCGCAATTACAACACTTGCCATAGGCGTAATTTTGCTCAGTTACGCCACTGCCCTGTATATATATATATATATATATATATATATATATATATATATATATATAAGTATAAAAAAACAGAAAAAAATGCATGTACATTTTTATTGTATTTAAAGTTTCCTGTAATAAAAATATATATGTAGTGAAGTAATTAAAGTTTTTTTTCTAGTTCATAAAAATGGAAATGAAGTTTTTAATATAGTTTTAAAAATTGTTTTAATACTGATCCATATAGGGTGTCCTATTTTTCTTATACTATCATTGACAATATATAGTTTACAACCTGCTAATCACAATGAAAATTATAAGTAATATTATTATTAAAAATGATACAAATGAGATATATATATATATATATATATATATATATATATATATATTAAATAACAGAAGATAGAAACAAGTTAATAGGTAAGTATTAGATCATACTTGTTTCTATGTTCTGTTATTTAATGCGTAAATGTCATTTATATCATTTTTTCCTGATGATGACGGACGTTCAGTTCGTCGAAACGTCGATTATTAATGAATATTAATACAGAACTAGAATCTAAAGCCGTTTTATTTTAATATATAATGAGTTCTGAACGATTTTTTACTATGCTAATATTATCATTATTTAGATTTAATTTTTGCAAATAATTAAATTAAAATTATTGCAAATTTACAACTTTGAGTGTCCAATAACTTACAAACGGTTCAAAATAGATAATTTTTTTTTGCAGTAAAAAAAACTGTATATTTCAATACAAAATATATAATATTTTGTGCTTTTTTCTAGTGGCAATTTATATAAATTTGAATTATTTTTATTAATTTTTTATCAATTAATTTTTCTTTTACAAAATTTAAATTATATTTTCCACATTAAATATTTATGGCCCATTTTCTCCTTAATAAAATTAACATAATAAACAAAATGACTGACTAGTTTGTTTATTTTTATATATATATATAATTGTTCAATTAAGAACAACATATATATTCTTAGTTCAATTTAGAAATGTAACTATAATATGTGTGTGTGTGTGTGTGACCTATTTTAGGATGAAATAAAAATTTGCGAAATGTATTTGATAAAATATCTGCAACAATTTCTTTTACGTGACCAAAATAAGATTATGGCAATAAAAAGCACATTTTGTGTAAAAAAATAAAAATATTTTTGTAGGACATATTATTCTTGTATACGTGAGATACATTTTAATTTTGTAGAAATTACACGAAATTATGGAAGTACAGTATTTTATTTTTATTACTGCAAGATCATTAAAGATAATCTACGAAAAACATTTTTTATTTGAAATTACAGAAAGTGTATTATTTCTAGTATTTTATAAAAATGTCGTAGGAATATTGAAGATTTTGGAAAAAATGTAGTAATTTTACAAGAAAGTACAATATTCCTGAATAAGTACAAAGCCAACATAGAAAAAAAACCCTTTCAGAACTTATTATATTAAAATAAAACGGCTTTACGTTATAGTTCGGTATTAATATTTATTAATAATCGACGTTTCGACGAACTCAATGTACGTCTTTATCAGGAAAAACAATACAAATGACATTGACAGTAAATAAACAGAACATAGCAAACAAGTTACTAGATAACAAAATAAGTCTTAAAATTTATAAATTTTTAATTAATGGAAGCCAAATTTAATTTAAATCAGTACCTTCACAGTTTCTTTAAATATTAATATTGCTTCTCTTATCCATCTGCTGTTAGTTAATATTGATAGGTCTTGCAATTATTACAGTATCTTCAAATTTTACATCATGAAGATGTTCTATAATGTTGAGCAATAGCAGATTTAACTATTACTCAACATGTGTTAGAATATCTTCATGATGTTAAATTTGAAGATGATGTCGTACGTTGGGTTCGTCGAAACGTCGATTGTTAATAAATATTAATACAGAACTATAACCGAAAACTATTAGTAGTAATAATAACTCAAAATTTAGAAAATTTTGAAAAAAGAAATAAAAAGTAGAAATATATTTATGATTTGAACAGTAAAGTATTTCAATTTACAAAATATTTGTGTAGGTTTAACCCGAAAAATAAATAAAACAAATGAATGTACTGGTTGAAAACAAAACAGTATCGCGTCGATATTTATCTTCAGAACAAGTTTGTTTTTTTCTTCTGTCTTTCATTTGTTTAATTCTGTATTCTTTTGTTTCCGCTGGCACTATGCAAATTTTCGGCTGATGAATTTCGTCTATGATATTTTTTTGGTCTATAGTTTCCATTCTTAATTGTTGTATAGAGAAATAACCTTGTAAAATGTTTTATTGTTTCTATTACCAGTAGCTTTGCATACAAAAAATATGCATAATGTACCCAGGCTTATATAGTATAATTTATTAATAGAAATGTCAGTACCAAATTTAGTTTTTTTTAGTGGGTTCCTTTTTTATTGTTTTTTTGAATTTATTGAATTTATAGAATTTCTGGGCTGGTATGCCATAGTCGATTTTTTTCCGCTATGTATGGTAGATGGCATCCTCATTGCTTGGACACTAAATCCAATTCTTTATTTACTGTAAATGTCATTTGTATCAGTTTTCTCGATGAAGACGGACGTTGAGTTCGTCAAAATATCGATTATAAATAAATATTAACACAGAACTTTAACCTAAAGCAGTTTTATTTGTGGTTTTAAGTTTTATTTACCTTTTTTTCATCTAAAAGTAGCCTATATTAATGATTTTTTTTAACTATAAAGGGAAGGTCTAGAACAATGTGACTTTTTGCATAACATAGATCCTTTATTGAGTTTTTTTGTCAGATTTTTTTTTACCCTCCCCTCAAAATCCGTCGACCCCCCACAACACTTCCCGTAAGGTCATATTCGCAATGCAGCGGTTAACGTTTTCAAGGATTGCTCTGCACTACTTTATCTGAATCAAATATCGGTTCGGATTATTGAAGTTAAATATATTCCCCATCGTTTGGCCCATCTTTTTTCGAAAATTGAATTTTTTTTCAAAATGGCGGACTCTCAAAGAAAAGGATTGATTTTTGACCTCTTTTTCTGTTTTTCTTTTATGTTTTCAAAATATAAAAAATAAACATTTCTGAAAAAGCCTGAGTCAAACGAGAACGTATTACGAGGTAGTAAATTGTACACAATACAGTGACAGGCGCCGCCGCCAACTCGACTCTTGCTCGTTTTTCCGAGAGAAGTATGCGGACAGTGGCACACAGCACACAGCACACACATACACACAGTACCTAGTAGCTACACAGCTACCGCGGTGGGGCAGAGGCAGAACGAGTGTCTTCATGTCCATTGTCCGCGTGAGACAGGAGGCTGGGGTGAAGGGTGATTGACCCAGGCCCTTGTCAACCCAAAAGACAAATGAACGATTTATTTTTAAAGTGACGACAGATTTTTTTAATTATATACATCACACGCTGACCACAAGTTGCCGCTTACATACGTATATATATATATATATATATATATATATATATATATATATATATATATATATATATATATTACGACGAGCGATCGGCGATAATATAATTATAATCGATTACTACGCCATAGTATAAAACAGTGAATTTAAAATTACGATAACGTTGGGCAATCCAACGATTTTGCTCCGGCCAGCTTACTCGCGTAGAGGGGGAAGATCAGGAGAGTGATAAATTCTATTGTTATCTAAGCTAAATTTTGGACGCCAGGTATTTTATTTTAGTATATTCTTTAAATTGATTAAAATACCAAATAAACGCGAGATGTCAATAACAAAGAATATACCACGAATTCTGTGATACACCATACGATAAATAAAACTAGAGAGTAGTTTAACAATGTGAATATATTGCAGTAATTATATGAAACATAAACAAACAAACAATAATTGAAATAGAACTTAATCCTAATGAAGATGAGTGATAATGAATGAAATGATCTTACAACTATTATCAAATATTACAGTTGCCGCCAAAAACAAATTTACATTGAGGCGACCTTGAATTTAATAGACAGTGTCGTGCGAATAATTTTTACCGTAGCTTTTCGCTCAAGTTCGGTAAGAAAATATCATGTACACGTACGATAGTTTCACGTTAGCGATGAACAAAAATATTAGTCAACGTAAATAATTACAACAGATTGAACTATCGATATTTAAATCAAAACTTTAGTTATAAAAATCGGTATTGATACGCCATTGGAAATCTCACACAAACCGGTACACTGCCGTGCGCAAACGCAAATAGTTGAATGCGCGTTAAAAGTGCGCGTACTATGACTACGTCACTACCGGGATGCGAATTTAAAATGAATACTAAATGGTCAAATGAAATAAATGGTTTTTGTACTCATCTATCGATATTCGCACTAATAAAGATGTTGTAGAGGATAATACTCCGATACTGGGCTGATTTCCTGGTTGGTCGTGTACAGTTGATGATGACGATGACGACACGTGTTTATGGGGTTTAAACAAGGGTCACACTCACTATACGTGGCGACACACACACACAAACGACACTAAATTGGACGAATTCGCGATACTATGCAATTCATACTGGCTCCCCGTAAACTGGGTTACTTGTGAAAAGAACCACGCCAAAACTAAACGATACGATAACGGCTTTTCACAATCTTCGCGGTACACGTGCTCATACAAAATCCTCCACACGGAGTAAAACTGGCCTGAGTGCACGCAGAATTCATCAACGATACTAATAAACGCAATAACTACACTCAGTAACCACGAATTTAACACGGTACCGCGAATTGCAATAATATCTTGAATATTTTACAGACGAGTAACTGTGTCTGTCCTCGACAACGGGCGAAAACCGACTCTTCTTTCTTTCTTTAAAAAACCGTACCAAAAAACGAAGAAACTGAACGAAACTTGCGGTTATCAAAAAATACGATTTACAACGGGAGTAATTAAGTTGTTTATCACAATTTCGCGTCAAATACAGAAAAATATGTGACAAATCCCACCCTTACTTAATTTAAAAAAAAAAAAAGAGAAAAAAAAAACAGTCACACTTCGGCTAGTTTCAAATCTTTCATATGCCATATACCCTTAGAGGTTTGGTTAGCATCCTGTAATTCATAAGTGAGCGCAGATAATTTTCGCTTTATTTCAAACGGACCGACAAATTTCGGTGCAAGTTTATTTGAGAAACCTTTAGCGCCATCCGAGAGCACATAGTTTCTATGCCATACGAATTGTCCGACATTAAATTGTACGTCACGTTTTCTTAAATCGTAATATTTCTTATTTCTCTCATAAGCTTTCTGTAACGATTTACGTACGTTTAAAAATATTTGCGCTATTTCTTCCGCTCTAGGAATCTCGGAACGATTGATAGGAGGGAGAGGGGTGTTATCGGTATGCTGATCATAATCATGTCCTGACAAACAGTGTTCTCTACAAAAATTTAAGTAGAATGGCGAGTATTGTGTAACTTCATTCTTAGCCGTATTTATCGCGAGCGCGATCTCCGATAAATGTTCGTCCCAATATTTATGTTCTTTATCAAGATATGATCGTATCATCGTCTTAATAACGCGATTACTTCGTTCAGTTGGATTGCTTTGAGGATGATAGAGAGGGTTAAATATTAATTTTACTTGATATTTTTCCGCAAGCTTCTTAAATTCTTTACTAATCATTTGTCTACCGTTGTCGCACAAAAGAAATTGACAAACCCCAAAAGTTAAGAATATTCTCTCTTCTACGATCTCGCAAAGTTTTGCGGCCGTAGCGGTACAAAGTGGGAACAAAAGTACATATTTCGAGAAATAGTCAGTAACTACAAGTAAATAATTAAATCCGTGATTCGATCGCGGGAATTCCATGAAATCTAAACTAATCATTTGCCAAGGGTAACCGATAGTCGGGCGTTTTCCCATAACACCAGCGGGTAATCTCTGACAGGGTTTCTGAGACTGACAAATTACGCAACGACGAATGTACGTGATCACGTCAGCCATCATTTTCGGCCAATAGTACAAGCTATTTATTCGGTGAAATGTCTTATAGACACCTAAATGTCCTGCGGTAGGCTTGTCGTGACATTCTTTGAAAACTTGAATACGGTTTTCCTTAGGAACAACCATTTTCCAACTGAATTCTTTATTATATTGCGTGCGTTTATAAAGTTTATTTTCTACAATTTTCCAATTACTGTACGATACGGGATTTTCACGAACTTTCTCGCGTATTTCGCGATACCACGGATCGGTAATATCATTATCAATCCGAATTAAATTTAATTTAACTTCGACCGTACGCGAGAGTAGATCAGGTAAAAGATGCTCTTTCCCTTTTCGATGGATGATTTCGTAATCATACTGTTGTAGCTTAAGTGCCCAGCGAGCGAGGCGTCCGACAGGATCCTTAAGGTTATTTAGCCATAACAAAGAGTAATGATCGGTAATAATGGTAAATCGCGTATTTTCTAAGTAGGGTCGGAACTTTTCCACGGCAAATATTACAGCTAAACATTCACGCTCGGTAGTAGTATAATTGCGTTCACATCGATTCAAAGTGCGGCTCGCGTAACAAATCACTCGTTCTTGATTGTCGATGTTCTGTGTCAAAACGGCTCCTAAACCATAACCGGAAGCGTCAGTCTGAACAACAAAAGGGAATTCATAATTAGGACAGTTCAAAACAGGTGCGCAAACTAATTTCTCTTTAATCAGAGTGAACGATTTCTCGCAGTCCTCGCTCCAAACAAAAGGTTGGTTTTTTCGTAATAATTTGGTAAGCGGTACGAGTGTATCTGAATACGATGGTATAAAGCGTCTGTACCATGATGCTACTCCGATAAATCTACGTATTTCGGTGACCGAATTTGGGTTAGGAATATCTAGGATTGCTTTGACTTTATCCGGGTCAACATGTAAGCCTGTGCTATCGACAACGTATCCTAAATATTTTAACTCGGAACGACAGAATCTACATTTATCTTTGTTAATTGTCAAACCAGCATCTAACAATCTTTGAAAAATCTTTTCTAATATTTCTAGATGTTGTTCGAATGTAGGCGTCACAACAATAATGTCATCAAGGTAGACAAAAACATATGGCTCAAAAGATGCGCCAAATAATTTATCCATAAGCCTCTGCCACGTCGCAGGCGAATTATGTAATCCGAACGGTAAACGATTAAAGTGATATAATCCGCGACCGGGAACTGTGAAAGCAGTATATTCCTTACTATCATTGGCCATTGGAATTTGCCAATACGCAGATTTTAAATCTAGAGACGTTAAAAAGCGCGCGTTTCTTAATTTATCTAAAATAGAGTTCACATACGGTAAAGGATACGCGTCTTTTCTTGTGACTGCATTTAATTTACGGTAATCCACGACAAAACGGTACGAATTATCCTTTTTCTTAACTAATAACGCGGGACTAGACCAGGGACTATTGGAGGGTTCTATGATCCCTTCAGAAAGCATTTTATTTAATTCCAAATCAAAAATTTCTTGAGTTTTTGGATTAACGGGGTAATAGCGCTGTTTGATTGGTTCTGCATCAGTTACAATTTTATGTTGTACGAGCGTCGTACAACCGATATTTTTCGATACTAGTGCCGAGTATTTACTGATTAAATTTCCGACGGCGATGTCCTGCTCACGAGAGAGAGTTTGTAATGAGTTACTGGTATCAGACGTTGATACCGTAGCCGTAAATGTCCAAGAACCTGACTTTAAATCTGGCAAAATATTCATTGCCACCCAAAAATCTACTCCTAAAATAATCTCATACGGTATAGATGGTACAACTAAAACTTTTAAAACACAACTCTTGTTTTCTAGAACTAACGGTAAATTTAGACTGCCGATACAGTCACACGACATATTATTAGCAAAAATACAACGAGAATTGTCTTTATCTAAAACTAGATTACAAGTTCGCAAAATGTTCCATCCACTTTCACCGATAATAGTTTGAGAAGCTCCCGAATCGAGTAAACCATTGAGCGTTAAACCGTAGGCTTGTATTTTCAGATATGGTCTATTATCTGATGGTAACGAAGTTAAAAGAGAGTCAATTTTAGTCTGCATAAACGTTTGTCTAATTTTGATTAGCCAATTTTTCCATTCTAAGCTGTGAACCAATTTATTTGTGCTCCGAAAAACACGGCTCGAATATTTTCTTTGCACATTTAGTTTTTTGTACACTTTGGGCAAGATTTGGTTGTAAATTTCGGGTTTCCGCATTTATAGCAAAATATATTTTTCGGTGCGCGACAGTCGCCACGTTGGGCGCCATTTTACGACGAGAGATCGACGATAATATAATTATAATCGATTACTACGCCATAGTATTAAACAGTGAACTTAAAATTACGATAACGTTGGGCAATCCAACGATTTTGCTCCGGCCAGCTTACTCGCGTAGAGGGGGAAGATCAGGAGAGTGATAAATTCTATTGTTATCTAAGCTAAATTTTGGACGCCAGGTATTTTATTTTAGTATATTCTTTAAATTGATTAAAATACCAAATAAACGCGAGATGTCAATAACAAAGAATATACCACGAATTCTGTGATACACCATACGATAAATAAAACTAGAGAGTAGTTTAACAATGTGAATATATTGCAGTAATTATATGAAACATAAACAAACAAACAATAATTGCAATAGAACTTAATCCTAATGAAGATGAGTGATAATGAATGAAATGATCTTACAACTAATAACAAAAATTACAATTGCCGCCAAAAACAAATTTACATGGGGGCGACCTTGAATTTAATAGACAGTGTCGTGCGTATAATTTTTACTGTAGCTTTTCGCTCAAGTTCGGTAAGAAATATCATGAACACGTACGATAGTTTCACGTTAGCGATAAACAATGATATTAGCCAACGTAAATAATTACAACAGATCGAATTATCGATATTTAAATCAAAACTTTAGTTATAAAAATCGGTATTGATACGCCATTGGAAATCTCACACAAACCGGTACACTGCCGTGCGCAAACGCAAATAGTTGAATGCGCGTTAAAAGTGCGCGTACTATGACTACGTCACTACCGGGATGCGAATTTAAAATGAATACTAAATGGTCAAATGAAATAAATGGTTTTTGTACTCATCTATCGATATTCGCACTAATAAAGATGTTGTAGAGGATAATACTCCGATACTGGGCTGATTTCCTGGTTGGTCGTGTACAGTTGATGATGACGATGACGACACGTGTTTATGGGGTTTAAACAAGGGTCACACTCACTATACGTGGCGACACACACACACAAACGACACTAAATTGGACGAATTCGCGATACTATGCAATTCATACTGGCTCCCCGTAAACTGGGTTACTTGTGAAAAGAACCACGCCAAAACTAAACGATACGATAACGGCTTTTCACAATCTTCGCGGTACACGTGCTCATACAAAATCCTCCACACGGAGTAAAACTGGCCTGAGTGCACGAAAAATTCATCAACGATACTAATAAACGTAATAATTACACTCAGTAACCACGAATTTAACACGGTACCGCGAATTGCAATAATATCTTTGAACATTTTACAAAACGAACAACTAGGTCCGTCTCCGACAACGGACGAGACCCGACTCTTCTTTCTTTCTTTTAAAAAGACCGTACAAAAAAAACGAAGAAACTAAACTCAACTTGCGGTTATCAAAAACTACGATTTACAACGGGAGTAATTAAGTTGTTTATCACAATTTCGCGACAAATACAGAAAAATATGTGACAAATCCCACCCTTACTTAATTTGAAAAAAAAAAAGAGAAAAAAAAAACAGTCACACTTCGGTTAGTTTCAGATCTTTCATAATTCATAAGTGAGCGCAGATAATTTTCGCTTTATTTCAAGCGGACCGACAAATTTCGGTGCAAGTTTATTCCTCCCCTTTTTCCTCAAAAAAAAAAAATTAATAAAATAAATAAAATTCGTAAGCGCTGTAATACAACATATCGTCACCGTACGATACATAGAGTCTTTCATCTTGAATTACACGCACGGCAACAATCAACAAAAACATTCACGAAGAGTGGCTATCAAAAGCCCGAAAGTAGAACGCCGGTACGAAAGGGAACGATAATTTTCGCCATCATAATTAACTAACGACGAGAGAGGAAAGAGAGAGAGAGAACGGTATTGCACAAAAATGGTAACTCGCGCCACGATTACAAAAGGTACGGCACGAGAGAGGTATACGATAAATGCATTAATTCGCGACAGTCCCTATATCTATGACCTGATATATTACAGTTCCAGCAATTTAGATTTCTAAATTCGGTAGTAACAGAACGAGTGCGAGATTTAGGATTAAAAGGCGCAAGATCCGGTTCTAGTGAAGTACGTCTCTTTACAGACGAAACGTGAGAATCCTCAGTAAGGTATCGATTATTTTCTAACCTTCTGCAAATCGCTAATAATTTATCAATTGTTTTGAATTCACATAAACCGATATGATGTAGAAAACTTTGCTCGTGAATTTTCTAGATTCGTTAGTCTGTGATTTGTCTTTAATTGAATTGTGTAACGTTTCAAGATCTACAAATTTTTTGTACAAGTAGTTAGTTCGCGATCGCCATCAATAGTAATTACTGTTTTTAATGTACCTAATTTTTCTTGTCTTAATTCTGAAGATAAATGTTTACGTAAATCTGCCAGCGATACCGAAACCAGACCAGTATAACCACGAACTAATAGTTCATACTCGAGCTCATCACGCGCTAAGCGACACGGATCCATAATTGAATCGTTGCAATACAAAAAATCAAAACTAAAATTTTCTTAAATTAACCAAAGTGCAAAACAAAAATTTCATAGGCGGTAGTTAAATCTTTTACAGAGCGTATAATATTTCTGCGAATATTGTTTCGATAAAAACAAAACACAATTATTTTTTTTTCTAATTAAATTAACGAGAGTACAAAAACAAATATTTCAGAAACGATAAATTCTAACTAATTATTCAATTAATTAATCGGTTGCCTGTTTGCAGGTAAGATTTCCGTATTACAGGTTATACACATCAAATATTTCATGTAATTACTGTAAACTCGAATTGTATATCACAGAAAACAACTACTCTACGATTATCTGTAACAATTACAATATTGGTGCTTTTGATAACAATAGAAGTTATAGATTGTTGTTGTTAATTTTTTATCACACTCACGCCCCAAGTTGCGGTGCCATTTTACAACGAGCGATCGGCGATAATATAATTATAATCGATTACTACGCCATAGTATAAAACAGTGAATTTAAAATTACGATAACGTTGGGCAATCCAACGATTTTGCTCCGGCCAGCTTACTCGCGTAGAGGGGGAAGATCAGGAGAGTGATAAATTCTATTGTTATCTAAGCTAAATTTTGGACGCCAGGTATTTTATTTTAGTATATTCTTTAAATTGATTAAAATACCAAATAAACGCGAGATGTCAATAACAAAGAATATACCACGAATTCTGTGATACACCATACGATAAATAAAACTAGAGAGTAGTTTAACAATGTGAATATATTGCAGTAATTATATGAAACATAAACAAACAAACAATAATTGAAATAGAACTTAATCCTAATGAAGATGAGTGATAATGAATGAAATGATCTTACAACTATTAACAAATATTACAGTTGCCGCCAAAAACAAATTTACATTGAGGCGACCTTGAATTTAATAGACAGTGTCGTGCGAATAATTTTTACCTTAGCTTTTCGCTCAAGTTCGGTAAGAAAATATCATGTACACGTACGATAGTTTCACGTTAGCGATGAACAAAAATATTAGTCAACGTAAATAATTACAACAGATTGAACTATCGATATTTAAATCAAAACTTTAGTTATAAAAATCGGTATTGATACGCCATTGGAAATCTCACACAAACCGGTACACTGCCGTGCGCAAACGCAAATAGTTGAATGCGCGTTAAAAGTGCGCGTACTATGACTACGTCACTACCGGGATGCGAATTTAAAATGAATACTAAATGGTCAAATGAAATAAATGGTTTTTGTACTCATCTATCGATATTCGCACTAATAAAGATGTTGTAGAGGATAATACTCCGATACTGGGCTGATTTCCTGGTTGGTCGTGTACAGTTGATGATGACGATGACGACACGTGTTTATGGGGTTTAAACAAGGGTCACACTCACTATACGTGGCGACACACACACACAAACGACACTAAATTGGACGAATTCGCGATACTATGCAATTCATACTGGCTCCCCGTAAACTGGGTTACTTGTGAAAAGAACCACGCCAAAACTAAACGATACGATAACGGCTTTTCACAATCTTCGCGGTACACGTGCTCATACAAAATCCTCCACACGGAGTAAAACTGGCCTGAGTGCACGCAGAATTCATCAACGATACTAATAAACGCAATAACTACACTCAGTAACCACGAATTTAACACGGTACCGCGAATTGCAATAATATCTTGAATATTTTACAGACGAGTAACTGTGTCTGTCCTCGACAACGGGCGAAAACCGACTCTTCTTTCTTTCTTTAAAAAACCGTACCAAAAAACGAAGAAACTGAACGAAACTTGCGGTTATCAAAAAATACGATTTACAACGGGAGTAATTAAGTTATTTATCACAATTTCGCGTCAAATACAGAAAAATATGTGACAATATATATATATATATATATATATATATATATATATATATATATATATATATATATATTGTATCGATGGCGGCTAGCCACTAGCCACGAATGGTTCGCTTAAATGGTTGTGAGATTTTGTTACGGTTCGTGGAGAGAATTATCGATTCTGTGTATAGATGTCTTTATTATGCCAATTACCTATAAACATATTATGTAGCCTTATACAAAATTAGAAGAAAAAAAAGCTTAAAACGATTTTCTGTATTAATATGAAATTTTTCACAGATATTGGAGATATAATGAAAACTAGCTCTGTTATTATTTTCAGTTCCTTGTTTCTATTAGTTTTCGTAACGTAATTTGATTTTTATTGTAAATTTTACTTAAATGATGCATCACCAGAATGATATTGCATGATAAAACATTTAAAAAAAAATTTTAAAAGACAATGCTACTAAAAATTGTTAACAAATTGTAGTGTGTATTAGATTATGAGTCGTAGTGTACATTCAGTATTTGAATGAATTAAATGCTGGATAAAAGAAATTAAAATGCCGGATTTCTTAGTCTAATGAATTACTTCTATTTTAAAGAAATTTACAATATAAAATATAAAAACATACAAATGCTCGATAACTATGGCCCAGTTACACAAATTACTGTCAACTTAATCAATAAATTAACTAGGCAATTAAATTGTCAGATGTCATCAAACCGCCTGCTTCATTGATTTGTCAGTTGACAAGTTAACGAGAGAGTTAATATACAAAACGTTTAACAATGGTTTGTACAACCAGACCTAAGGCTTTATAAACAAAAATAAAATTAACCTTTTTCCTCTAATCTATCTAGCAAAGAATTAGGGAATTTTTTTTAGATGCATTGTGATCATTTCTAAATAAATAAAAAATTAACATTTTTATTGAGCGTTCATTATTTTTTTATTTATTATTTTAACAAACATATACGTTTTATATTGATTATTTATAATATTTATTGAGCGTTTATTATTTTTATTGAATATTTACTAATTTAGCAAACACGTAAGTTTCATATGAAGCATTTATAATATCTATCGAGCGTATATTATATTTAGCGAATATTTATTCTTTAATCATGCATTTGAATAAATTAAAAGAAAAATGCATTTTGCAAAACAATTATAATATCGAGGCATCTAATTTGTTGCCTTATATTATTAGATACTAAGATTACAGTATTCAGTAGTTTATTAAACATTTTAGGAAATTTAACAATTAATAAGTATAATTTAATAAATAATAAAGTCACCCCCCGGGGGGGGGGAATGATATTATAGTAGAATTTGTAAGCAAACTCAAAACAATATAGAAAACCAGAACTTCTTTTGAACAAATTATGCACACTAATCTAAAAATAATTAATTGTAATATTTGATTCTTATAATTATTAATTTAAAAACGGTGTAGTTCGGTTTTTCTAATGAGTCACACTTTTTATTTGAAAACAAATTTTTATTTAGAATTTTCAACCAATCGGTTGTAGTCTCTTCAGTATAAATATAAGAAATTTAAAAAACAAAACTTAATTAAAAATAATTAATATTCGCAAAATTGTATAAATGCGGTAACTTCTAATAAAAATATCCTAAAAATTATATATATATATATATATATATATATATATACATTATTAGTTAAAAACAAAAATTAAATTTGTGTCATGGTCTTGATATTACTGCAAATTTCGCAAGTCACTCTCAATTCCCATTCTGGATCACTTAGTGACCTGCAGGTCATGATATTCCGACCATGATATAGCTCTATGTTCCGCTTAGGAATTACGGAAACTGATTATATTGGGGCAACTATAGCCGTAGTACATTTGTTTTTTTTTGTTTATCCCAAGACTAATTTGAAAATAAACAAAACTTTGTAACGAGACTCACGGCATATAAAAAATCAAATATAAATATATTTTATTATGTCATTATTTGTTTAAATATCAAAAACTATTATTCAAATTTTTTGTATATAAAATTAAAACGCATATACAGGGTGTAACAGAATAACTATTCCTAATTTTAACTGGAGTATCCTGGGCTCAGAATATGAAGATTTAATGCAAATCACTGAGATAAAATGTGGCTCCTTACTGAGCTACAGGGTGTTTTATATAAAAATTTAAAAACGATTTTTGCCCAGTACTTTAAAACTATTTGACGTATCCTTATCATACTTGGCAGGAAATGTAGGTACCGTACACCATATTAAATTATGTTAAATAAAAGTTTCTGGCTACTGCCAGTGGCGTACAACAGGGGCAAGTGAGAGGTTGATCCTTCCTAAATTTTACGGCACTGGCGGAATTGTCATTTTAGTACAATTTTTCGATTCTACAATACTTGCTGTGTAAAAAACATACTCTTCCTTTGTAACGATAAAGTCACTGTTGTTCGAGATATTTAAAGGTAAACATAAGCTGCACCCTTGGGATTTTTTCAAAATTTGCTCAACAAAATCTGAAAAAATTCAGTAAAATAGAGAAAAAAATTAGCTACATAATAAATAAGTAACTTTTTTCTCTAACTCATTCTGATTTGGCTGTAAAAATTATTGAAAATAAAAAAAATAAAATGCAAAAAATATTAATTTTCAATAATTTTTCCAGCCAAACCAGAATGAGTTAGAGAAAAAGTTACTTAGATATTATGTAGCTAATTTTTTTCTCTATTTTACTGAATTTTTTCAGATTTTGTTGAGCAAATTTTGAAAAAATCCCAAGGGTCCAGCTTATGTTTAACTTTAAATATCTTGAAAAACAGTGACTTTATCGTTACAAAGGAAGAGTATGTTTTTTACACAGCTAGTATTGGAGAATCGAAAAATTGTGCTAAAATGACAATTCCGCCAGTGGCGTAGAATTTAGGAAGGATCAACCTCTCACTTGCCCCTGTTGTACGCCACTGGCAGTAGCCAGAAACTTTTATTTAACATAATTTAGTATGGTGTACGGTACCTACATTTCCTGCCAAGTATGATAAGGATACGTCAAATAGTTTTAAAGTACTGGGCAAAAATCGTTTTTAAATTTTTATATAAAACACCCTGTAGCTCAGTAAGGAGCCACATTTTATCTCAGTGATTTGTATTAAATCTTCATATTCTGAGCCCAGGATACTCCAGTTAAAATTAGGAATAGTTATTCTGTTACACCCTGTATAATATTCACCTATGTGATATTTTTTGAAAATATCTTATAAATTAAATTACGATTTTTTTAAAGTTTCGTCATATAATAGTTGATAAAATAAAATAATTATTTATAACTAATTTCATCATTAATAATGTAAGATATGTAGAAAGTAACTGTATGAAACAAATTTGACATACATATTTAAATAATTATGTAATAAAATGTATATGCTATATTTTTAGTAATATTTTGAAGTATCTTCGTTGTGTTATTTACAATATGAAAGAAAAGGAAAAGAATGCACAAAACGTGCGTGTGTGTAAAACAAATACGCAAGTTTTGTAGATGTATGTGTGTGTGTGTGTGTGTGTGTGTGTGTGTGTGTGTTTGCGTGCAGATGTGCGTTTGTAACATACTAGTAGCTAACTACACAGAGTGCGGTGGCGGTGTGCAGAACTCGTAGCGAGCTGACAGCTTCCAACTGTCGACAAATATTGTAATAACACAATGCTGCAATACGCGCATTCCAGACTGATGATAAATACTCGCAACCCGCAATATCCTTTCTTCTGAAATAAAAGGTCCATTTTACAAATGTTATCACTGTAATATATTTATGGCTAACCTACAGCTATAGTTCAGCGCGCACTCCCCTGCCCTCTATCCAGCGCCCTGTTCCCGCTTCCGCCCCGGCATTCTTTATCCAGCAAACTGCCCCGTCCCGTCCCATCCCGTCCCGTTTGGTCGTGTCTCATGTACTGGAACTGAATCTTTTCTGCGTCATTTTATTACATACGTCCATTTCTGTAATGTTTTGTAAATTTATGTCTTCAGATATTAGTTGAAGCCACCGGGACCGGGAGAATGGATATACGCACACGGCACACGTATACCTGTAGTATCGGGAACTCAAACAGAGGGGGGGAATCGTAGCTGGAGTCAAAAGCAGAATTGTCGTAATCAAAGCTTTTATTTGAGTGTTAGACGTCTTAATATATAATTAACAGCGTCTGT
Source organism: Clivina fossor (assembly GCA_963966155.1). Classification (NCBI taxonomy): domain Eukaryota; kingdom Metazoa; phylum Arthropoda; class Insecta; order Coleoptera; family Carabidae; genus Clivina; species Clivina fossor. The sequence continues at coordinate 186,321 of CAWYQG010000471.1, forward strand.
TTTCGTTTATTTAATTCTTGTTTTATGTGCACTTGAAGTTTTACTGGCAAAGGGGCAACGAGGCATCACGGCATCACGACACGGTATGGCAAAAGGCGGCACGAAGTGGTGCTCCTTGCAGCCGAAACGTTTCACCGTTTTTCTTGATGATATTAAAACTTTTAAACGTGTTATATTCTCGGCGCTTTTTCTACACTTAGTCGCAAATCAAATTTTTAAATTACTTTTTCTTTTTAAATATTGTGCTATCTAATACTATTTATAATTTTGATAAAATTTACATTATTTACATAAATTTCAATATTAATATTTGTCTTAAAATTAATTTTCATTTGAATGAATAAATATTGAGAAAATTTAAACTTGCTCATAATTTATATTATAATATCATAAATATAATAAATTTAGAGAATATTCCTTACATATTTCGAACGATAGGCATCCATCCTCAATATATAGGCAAATTATAAAAAAGACTAAAAAATGATCTTAGGTTACATAAATACTCAATATTCCTAGTGGTAGAAAATCTTTAACCTGTTCGTATATCAATGATTTTGAAGCAATAGAAACAAAAAAGCGAATTATTTGTATTTGTAAAATTATTTATGTATTTACAACTAGTCAAGAACTACGTTAAATTTGATTCGTTTCACTGCCATCAAAAAAAAAATTTTTTTTAATTGTTGTATCCCTTAACGAATGCTTTTTACAACCAAAATTATAATTTTTTCAATAGTATCAAATTAATTAGCAGCAAATAAATATTAATAGAGTGTTTTAGTAAGTAAATACTACAAATACTGTATTTGTATTGCAATTAACGAGTAGTGAGAGAGCAAAATAATTGTACTCGTACCATTTAGTAATGACAGTGAAATGAAGAGCTTTAGCCCAGATTCGTGATCAATTTTCATAACTGCCAATATTCGTCAAACTAAGTGAATTAGTTTCATGTTACACGACACTAGTATACAATAGATGATTAGTCACTCTGGTAAACCCTAATGTCTAGTTCGTTTACACTACACTAAACTGGATATATCTAAAATCACTGTTAACAACTCCATTTACACATTCAAATGTCAACATTTTCTATGAATCAGAGAAATCTTTTACTAAAAGCTAATTGGTAGAGTTTATGTACAAAAAATATCTATTTCGTTAAAATTAAAGAAAGTGGCTATTTATACATACGGTATGTATACGCAATTGGCTATTTATACATACAGTATTTTTACGCAATTGGCTATTTAGGGTAGGTTAGGTTAGTAGGTTGGTTTACTTTTTTTTTTAATAGTATGTATAAATAGCCAATTGCGAATACATACCGTATGTATAAATAAAATAGCCTCATCCAAAATTAACTGGATAAATTTTAGATAATTTGCCTAATTATATAGAAAAAATATTGATATACATACGATCTACATACCGAATATAATTTGATGTTTTTTCTAAAAGCTAAAAAGCACCTTTTTAAAAAAATAATATAATTGAAATAAAAAAATCTTGATAGATTTTATTCGACAGTTTTCAATATTTGTTCAGTTTTGATTTGAAATTCCGCTCCAGCAATGATAATGAAACCCTTTTTTCAATAATTTTCATTGAAATGAATTAAATAGTCGTCAATTAAAGTTTTTCAGATCAATATTTTCTTACAAGAAACAATTTTTTCAGAAATTTTATTATCAAGCATATTGATCAAATATTTAAAAAATATATTATTATTTTTAGTAACGCTAACATTTTATCATTATTATCAATTGTATTAAATGAATATTCGAATATCTAATTATTAGTTTCTAAAAAATTACAAATGTTAAGACAAAAAATTAATTTTTGCGAAAACTGCCAATAAAAAATTATAAAATTAATATAACATTAAAAATAGTTTTGTTATTATTACAAAGTATTTATTTACCGTATTATTATTCCAATATGTAAAAGTGTTTCATATCAATTTGGAATATTTTTATGCTATAACTTGCTTCGTAAACCAAACGATAAAACGTGACTGAAATGGGACATTGTAAAATTAGAAATTAGGCCGACACATACAACTCTTTCTATCTACTAATCAGTGTCGGCCTGCAAGCATTACCAAGCATTTTCTATCAACCGGCCCAAAAAATCTTAATTTATAAAATTAAAAAAAAATTGCTATTATTATCATTATCGTATTCTAAAACTATTCTTTAATTTTAGATTATATCACAAAATGATCAAATATTCTTAATAAACTTTTAAACTTGGCGCGTAACAAAGATTGAACTGTTTCAAAAATAAAGTTGATTTTAGAAAACAGGCGCATTCAGAGATTAGAAATCGTTAACTACTTACAAGTACTTATAAGTAACTAACAATATACTTGTAACTACTTATAACTACTCATTTATAGTACTAGTACTATTGACAATCTAATTGAATGCAATGATGTTATAGGCGGGATATTCGTATCATACTCGTAACAAATTATTATATTTAGTATTGTTATATGATTTAAAATATTTCAATAATTTACGTAAATATTTAATTAGAAACTAATGTTGTTATCAAATGAATGAACATTCCCAAAGCATCCAAATATACCAATATTATTTGAAAATAGAACAACTGTGATTTATCTAATTCGTTATAAATTAATCATTTCTAATGATATGTTAATGTAAATAACTAAATTATGTGTATATTACTGACTGTATATGGTAAAGTGGTGAAAATGAATAAATTTAATTAATTAATATGTATAATAGTAATCTTCAGACGTTTATTGCCGGTATCCATTGAATTTATAGAATTATCTGGGCTGGTATGCTGTGTTCGATCTATCCTCGTTGCAGACGTTTTGCCATACATCATAAATGGCATCCTCAGTGCTTGGTCACCAAGTACTGAAGATGTCATCTACTAGATATGGTAAAACGTCTGCAACGAGGATAGATCAAACATAGCATACAGCCCAAACAATTCTATAAATTTAAATCAATATATCTTAAACTATAATTCATTGTAAATACAGAAAATAAATTAACATGTATGTTTTTGAATTTCTTATTTTAAGAGCCTCTAAAAAATAATAGTAATATTATTAGGGGTATATAAAATAAACATTTAAACATGCCAATGAACGCCAGATAATAAAAATTGCAAATCAGGCTATTTGCACGTCAGGTTATGCAAATCAACGCCAGATGTAATAGATACATATAAGGTTAGGTTAACTTTTATTTGTTAGATTGCTTCATTTTGTAAACTGATGTTTAATTATGCTATTTTAATGTATATATCAAATAACAGTTGTGATTTTTTATTAATGGTTGTTACATTGTCCTATTATAGTGTTAATTCATCTTTTTTCAACGTGCATAAAAATTCCACCCATATTATTATAGTACGTGAATTTTTTGCAAGATATCATTCATTTATTTCTTAACTGTAAATGCAAAAATACTTGAGACTTGGCCTTGAAATGTTGGGAGTTGCCGAATTGCTGGCACGTTGACCCACTTGGTCTGAAGCGATTTCATAGTAAAAAATGAAATATTTAGCACGTTCCGTATTTGTAAGTACTTACGAGTATAAATACCAAAGTTAAAACATCTTTGAATGCTCCTTGGCAAATCCGTATATTTATTTCGACCATTACGTTAAGTACTTAAAAAATTTCAATCTCTGAATGCGGCTAACTTTAAACAGTAATTTTTATTTTCATTTTTCCTTTAAAGTTGCTGTTTTTTACCACCAGATCTACTATTTCTTTATTATTCAGTTTCATTAAAAATTTTCTTTTGTTGGCAATTGTCGCATTTAATATTGTACTTTGTAATCTGTTTTCTTTTTTTTTTATTTGAAAATGACAAAACTTTTTCCTTGTGTAACCGAAGCCAATCAAATAAAATGAGTCTGTTAATATAAATTACCGCAAAATTTGCTAACAAGATATGACACAATTCTTAAGCTTGAATTACATTATACTTTTTTCGTCTAGATTTCATACTAGGTTTCTAGTTCAAGTTTCGTTCAAGTACAGATAGTCAGTTCTAGTATAATGTAAATCAGATTTTTGCATCCAAGTTTCTTTCAAGTTTCCTAGTATAGAAATATACAACATGCTCTATTTTCCTATTCTAGTTTCATACTAGATACATTATACGCATGCGCACGCAATTGTACCAACCTTATATTTATCCATTTTTGTTTAAATGTGTTTTTCAGTATCTGTCAAATTAAGTACTTTATATTTTTAAGTTGGAGTACTGGCAATACATCGGAAAAAATCGAAGAAACTCGACAATACACTACCGATTGTGAAAAAAGTATGAAAATTCAACAAAACTTGAACGAAAATTGAACTAGAAAACTAGAAAAAAGTATAATGTAATTCAAGCTTTAGAAAAATTTGTAACATTTTTCGTTAAAACCTATTTCCTTCAAATAAAATTCTTGATTTTTATCTATTATTATTATGTTTTACTGTTATTTTATAATCCTTCAGAATAGATGTTTTATGCCTTCGCAAAGTCAGAATATATCATTTATTTCTTAAAATTTCTGTCGATGCTCTAGAATCACGAAAAAATTGTTTTTCACATTTCACTTATTTAAAAATCATTATTTCTTATACGCACAAAATCCTTGTTCTTCAAATATGACAGGTCTTTATATATTGTTTTATGCAAAAGAAATCTACGGCAAAATTTTTTGCAAGTTACATTAAAAATTTCAAAATGTACTTGTATTTTATATACGCAGATACTGCATCATTTTTAATAGTATCATTTCATTTAATTTCATCTGGAAGTTGTTTCCTTTTTCCATGTTATTTATAATAGCAGGTTTTCGCGGCCGATATCATTTATAGAATATTCTGGGCTGGTATGCCGTAGTCGATCTAACCTCGTCGCTGACGTTTCGCTTTGCATCGTAGATGGCATCCTAAGTGCTTGGTGACTTATACTTCTAATTCTATAAGTTTTTGGTTTGTCCAAATTACAAAGTAACTGTGGCTCGCAGTATTATTTAATGAGGCGCGCTTGTGTATAATTACAAGTTTTTTAAATTATTATTTTCAGGTAATTTAGAGCGGTAATATCAATACCAGCCCACATGCCAAATGGTCAATTCGGGCATGCTACTAATGTACCTATAGTATTATTTACATGTAACAGTATCGCCTGGCACAGCACACACTACGCCGCGCCGGGCCGCATTGCAATTATCCGCCCGGATCGTTTTCATATATTATATATGAACTATCGCATGAACTAATAATATGGTACCTATGTGATAGATACAGCACGCCCAACCAAACAAGATAGTCGGAAAATATGCGAACTAAAAGAATTTTATTTAAAATATTTTAAGCGGCAAGATTTCAAGCATTCACATCGCACAGACGAATCTCGGTACACTCCCAAGAAAAGTATAAGCTGTCATACTTGTCATTGTCAAAGTCAAATTTGCAGTTGTTGTGTCGTTTGAGGTTGTGTCGTTGTATTTTCCTTGTTATTCTGCAGTACTCTACTTAAAATCTGTCTTTTTCAAGACAAAATTACTCGTTTTATTTGTGAATATAGGTATGCCGCCGAAATACTTTTTAACCTGAATGTATCATGAAAACGACAGTGGCTCTTTGCCACGCCCCTCAACTATCTTGTTTGGTTGGGCGTGCTGTAGTTCATTGAAAACGATGCGATGCGATGCGATGCGGCTCGGCATAGCGTGCGGTAGGCTTAATTCCTGTTTAATTAGTAAATTTGCAAAATAGGCTTTAAAAGAAAAATTACATTTTTTTTTTGTTTTTAATACAGTGGTAATCTTATGTATTAAATGTTTTTATTATAATATACAAAACACATATAGTAAAAATAGCCATTCAATGAAGTTACGTCGTGATTCACTTTACAATAACAAAGTTATGTTCCATCTCTTTTTATTAGGCAATAGCTGGATTGTGCACGCATTTCTATTTCATGAATAACTGATGACGTTTTGTATAACGCAACTTTATAAATGGCTATTTTTACTATAACTACCTATTTTTGTGTAATATAAATTTTAATATAATAGTAATTTTCTTTTTAAAATTTTGTAATAAGTAAATTTAAGTTATTAAATTTTTTCTACTATAAAATTTATTTGTTTTTAAATTTTATAACATTCGATACAACTTGACAAAAGAACTTGATCAATGACGAAATCGATAATTACTTATTGAATACGTAATTTAATAAAAATTATACAACTGTTTTATTATATCTAAATTTAGTATACAAATTATAAAGAATAATAAAGAAACGCATTAAAAATTTATAATTTATAAGAAACATAAATCCGTCGAAGTAAAAAAAATTGTAGAAAATTGCGAAATAATAAAATTAAAGTTCTCCTCATAAAATAATCATGCTACTTCAGTTGAATGATATATTAGTTTAAAAACGCGATCAGATCAGATCATAATTCTGCTTTTTAGAGGTGATTTGAGATTCGGATCACAAACAGTTTGAATGCCGCAAATGTAACGATTATCGCGTATCCCGCGTCTCGTCTTGTAATGGTAATTGATATTTCGTCTGCCTTGGGGTGAAAATCTGATTATCTTCGCACACATCTCTACCACTCGTTTTTTTTTTAACTCTGCCAAATCGAATTTATAGAAAATCATTTTTTTTTTCTTCTTCTTCCTTTTATTCTATTCCAATTCCGATTCAGTTTATCTAAATCTTCCTCATATATTTTAAAAAAGTTTTTGATTAAATTTGACAAATATTTATAGATTTATAGTATAACTTAGATATTAAAAAGTTATTTTTTTGTTGATATTTTGATAAACTTTAGAATTTTCGTTTTAAAGAATAATTAACATTCGATATAGAATAAGATTTGTACAGCAAAGATAAATATCACCTATACCAATAACTTTTAATATATTTTTTGTTATTAAAATGACAATATAAATTTAAGTAAATAATTTTAAAACAATATTACATATAAATGATGTTCATTTCTTATTTCTAAATTAAACAACTATATGTTGAGTAAATGAATGAACAAATTATAGGTAAGTATGATTGGTAATTGAGTGATTAAACTGGACGATGGACAATTGGGTGATAGACGACGAAATTATTTGAAAAATGAAATATGTATATCTATAATGTAATTATAAATATTAAAACATATCTGAACAAGCTCTAAAAACATTGGAAATTACAGTTGTAAAAAAATATAAGAAAAAAATCAAATGAATTAAAATAATAGATACATTATGTTGTTAACAACTCTTCGAAACATATAGTTTAAGTCATATATAAAGTTAACAAATTTCAAATTTTTAACCACTCAAAATTTCCAAAATAAAAATAATAATTACTAACTCTTTAAAATTGACATTTTCTATATACCGGTGTCCAAAAAGAATGGAAACCATTAAATATCTCGAGAACAACACATCGGATTACAAAGTTACAAAACACGTGTTCCTTTATTTCTGATATTCTTTCAGGCAATAACCACCCGCACCACCCCTGGAGGGTGGGGTGGGTGCAAATTTTAAAACTTAAATGAAAACACTCACTTTTTATTGCACTGTTGCATTCTCCATAAAAAACTGTTTCTGGATTTGCAAATTGAGCCCCCCGAAGCTCCACCCCCCTCGGTGGAGGAAAGGGGAGAAATTTTGGAAATTTTTAGTGTCCATTCTTTTTGGACACCCGGTATATTTTCTTTCTATTTATATGGGTCATAATAATATAGTTTTAACATTGATGTCGTCGTTGAATTACTATGATTTATAGCATGAAATTAAAAAGAAAAATACATGTAAATTTGTATTTCGACGAGCTTTAAATAGTGCAATAATAAAAACATCAAATTTTATTACGCAATGTAGCGTAATTTCAATTAAAAGGGTCAAATTTTGCATGTCAGTCCCGGTCGCCACTAAGATAATTCAAGCTTGAATGCGATTTTGAAATAAATAAATGATATTATAGAGCAAAATAGTCGTGAATATCGAAAGGTAAACATTCAAACTAAAGTATACTTATACGCAAAATGTCAAAATTTGTATCAGAACCTCGCTTATTCGTCATAAGTGTTGTGTTTCCAGTTTTGGTTCCTGGTCAGTCCCGGCAGGGTAAAACTATTTGTAAGTGTTAAATAATAATGTTTTAATTATTATTATTAAAGAAAAATAAAACCATTTATCTGATTTATATGAAATTATATGTTTGCATGTCACACCGTAACCTCAAAATTTCCATGTCAGTCCCTATATTGTTAATTTAATAAACAATAACTTTAAAAGGCTCTATTGCTTCATATTATCATCTATTAGTTGTGCATTAATAAAAAACCAGATCAGCATTCAATTTTTAGGACGTAATACAAAATTATAGATCAAAATGTGAAAAAAACGTTTGAACCGAATTTTCCTGGTCAGTTCCGGTCTAATCAATAGACGTAAAATATTATTTTATTCATTAGTATAAATTTACAATATTTAAGTAATAGTAATATAATTTTAAATGAAATGCATTAATTTTATACAAATAAATTTTGTTTTTATCAAAATGTAAGGGATTGTTATAAAAATTAAAAATAAAAAATAAAATTTTTTTTCAATACAAGTATTATATTTGTAATCTAATAGTGAAAATATAACATATTTTAACAAAAAACACCAATAATTTTAACTTTAAATTGTCAACTTTTTTCAAATCCCAATGTTAAAACTATATTACTATGACCTATATATAAAATTAAAATTTGCTTTATAAAATTAACGTTCGTCAGTTAACTGTTACCTAAATTGACCGTAGCTCCGTTTTCAGTTGTCGGACACCCACATTATAAATATATGAAATACCAAATACATACAAGACATAGAGGTCAAAAGTAAAAACAATAATTTCATTGGTACTTCAATATATTTTAATAATATGTATGAATGTATGGGGTTTATGCAGTAAACTTAAATTTCGTATGCAAAAATGCATAATACTTTAATATACTAAGGTTGTTAGCTTCAATAATTCAGACTTTGGAATCTCATCCAAAAAAGTAGGTAGGTAATTTTCTCTATTAATTATTTAAATTATTAAATTCTACTATTATTTAAATGGATCAGTTCAATTTAATATCAGTTTTAGTAAACGAGTACGAAATAAAAAAGTGCTCTAAGTGAACAAGTAGGTAATAATCGTGAATGGAGAAAAAGAAGCAAAAGTCTTGATGATAGGCAACAAACAATACCTATATCAGAGGGATGGACGGTAAGTGTGCATCACGACGGCATGGCAGTGGCGGCAGACCAACGCATCATGCTGATATACACAGTATAGCAAATTCAAGCTCGCTATCAACTATAGAAGAACTGATTGCAAGTAGAATGGTGTTGGTGGTTAGTGGGCAGATGACAGGCGCACAGTCGCCGGCAAGAGCTGCAACGACAGGCGGTGGCGAGGCGTGGCGAGGCAAGGCGAGGCAAGGCGGTAGCATTAGAAACAGTGGCAGTGGCAGTGGCAGCGGCTGCGGCATCCGCCAGCAGGACAAAAGCGCGAGTAGTCGAATTTTAGCCTCGCCGAGAAGGCGGAGATAGCAGCACCGGGCGGAGCCTGACAAGACGGCCGCGGCCTAGCCAGCGGTCCAACGCGGAGGTGGTGGCGCGCATACCGCGCGCTCTCAAACTCGCGCGCAAATCTATCACGATACGATACTCACCTCACACTCTCCCCACTGCAAACTGCACACACAAACAAATAAGATCACACTTGCGTTCTCTGTTCCGCTCCGTTTCTATCTAAATAGCGAATAAATCCAACGACCAATCTAGCACGTCGTCCTCGGTGTCTATTCCGTCGAGAGATAGGTATCTTGTGTGGTGGCCTCGTCCTCGTCTTCATCCTCATCCTCGACTAAACCGAGACGATATGCATCAGATATGCAAAGAAAATTTGCACTTTGTTTACGTATATTACCGTCACATGTGCGACATATCTCTCCCCGATTACGACCTAAGTACCAACATCGTAAGTGGTGCGCCCTCGATGAAATTGACTGTTTTGTATGATCGCACTAGACCTCCAGCGTTCCCTCTCAACAGTGCAGTGCCTGTGTCTGATGAAATTCATCTTCTACTACAAGGATTTTTCAACCGTGCACTTGACGATCATTTTTAAAATAACAATATCGAAAGTTTAGCATGAACAACAAAATAAGTCTTTAAAAAGATATTTTTTTTAAAATGGTACTCGTACTATGCTTATAATCCTACTGAAACATAAAAATGATCAGCTTACTGACAATAGAGCTTTTTCGATAAAATTCAATAATAATTCAAAAAAAATCTTTGTTTCAATTTGTCATTTATTTTAATAAAATATCAAACAAATATGAAAATAAGACTGGATACAAAAAAAATACGTTTTTTTAAATAAGTAGGATTATAAAATTATAGTATCTATATATTGAATTTTTTTTTGTGATCCAAATGCTATTCATAAAGATTATGTTTCTGTTATTTTGATCGCACTCTTAATTTATCAATAAATTAATTTACAGATTTCTGGAAGTTAACACAACTTTTTCCTATCTTATCCTATTCGGTAATATAGCTATGACAAATCTGTAGCCATGCTTTCTAGTATTTCAAAAGTTTAGAAATCTAATATTACTTTGTCAACATGGTTTTAGTGTAGAACAGTGGTTCTTAACTTTTTGGTAATGAAGGAGCACTTTGATATCTCAAAATTTTTGGCAGAACTACTGGGGTCCTTTCAACTGTGTACCGATCGAGAACGAAGGTGCAAGATTTGCGCGAAGCGCAAAACCTATCTAAACGTTATGGTTGTAGGTGCGGAGATGGGAGGGGGTCCTCCCATACCGCGAGAAATTTTTTCAAAAAGTACCTGTGAAATTGCAATTTTAAAGCATTTCAATGTAAAAATGAAACTAAATTGAATTCTGAAAAAACATATATTTATGAATTTTTCGATAAATTTTATACATAATATTTGATCCTTTTTTTTTTTCTGAATATCTAAGTTTGGCGGAACACTTCACCTAATCCCACGGAACACCGGTTAAGAACCACTGGTGTAGAACTACAAAAGACTATACATATATAGAGAATATTTGTTCATTAAACGATATCAGTTGGAATTAAGTAGTCAATAGAAACTAGAGCTAGTTCTGTAAATAAAATATGTTATTTTCATATTTTTCTATAAATATTACAATAGGATGAAATATTTGTTAGTTCTGCAGTAAGGAATCGATATACTGTAAAAAACATATCTTAAATTTATATAATTTTACATATTTTGTAATTTTACTATGATAAGTTAATATTATATTTTTATGAAAATTTACATTCACAAAACATGTAAAATTATAGGTATATCCAGGGGCGTAGCAACCGGGGGTGCAAGGAGTGCGATGCACACGGGCCCATGAGCGAGAGGGGCCCACGAGCCAAAATGCCCAATGGGGCCTTATTTTCATTAATACCATTCATAGGATTAAATACATTTATTATATAAATTAATTTATTATAGTAAGTTAAATATATTTTTATAGATTTTTTCAATGAAAAAGTAGTCCACTTTCATTATTTTTTTCTCAATAACGGGAAGACGTAAAGCATTGAAACTTTTTGTATAATGTAGATCCTTTATTGAAAAATACGTCAGAATTTTTTCACCCCCTCCCCCGAAAGCTGAAGTGCCGAGGTCCACGGTTCCATAGATATCTCGGGATTGGGTTATTAAAGTTGAATATATTCCCCATCGTTTGACCGATCTTTTTTGAAAATTGCTTTTTTTTTCGCAAAATGGCGGGCTTGCAAAAAAAGAGGTCAATTTTTTGCCCTTTTTTTGACTTCTTTAACGTAAAAAAAATATAACAAATCAAAATTGTAAAAAAAGGATGGGTCAAACGATGTAGAATTCTATTAGCTTTCAGAAGAACAAAAATTCAAATAAATCCGATTGTTTGTTCTAGAGATATCACTGGAACTGACAAAAAAAATATGGTTTCGAAAAAAACGCGGTTGAAGTTTCAAAATGAGTTTAATGTCACATAAGAAAAGCCCAAGTGAATGTTTATGTTTCTTTACAAAAAGTGATGTAACTTTCGTAATTTTTATAATTTTGACATGCGGTTTCATGAAAACGATTCTTTAGACATTACTCTTTAATAATATTAAATAAAAAAAAAATCTTCTGAACTATTAAATCGAAAATCTTCACACATTCCTTGTCTATGGTTAAGCCAACATTATTAGGTACATACATACTTATATATTTCCTGGCAAGTTGTTTCTTTAGGCATTTCACTTTAATTTATTAATTTTGAAAATACAGATTGCTTTTTAACAAAAAATAATTTTAATTAATTTTGATTATCATAAAAATAAAACAACTTTTATTTGTAATTTTTTTCGAATAAGGCACAAACAGACACAAATTTAAAAAATTAAAATGATATTTAGATCTTAAAATGAGCCAAAAAAACATTAAAATTTTAAACAATACAAAGAGTAGAGAGGGGCCCCTTAAAATCAGTGGCACACCGGCCCACAAAGGTCTTGCTACGCCTCTGGGTATATCTACACTACAGTGTATGTAGTATTATCTGAGCTAGATAAGAAATCATATATACGGACTTGGTTAGAGTATTCGATTAGGTATATATCAATTACAGAAATCTAATTCATAAACTTACTAATTTTTTTTTCTTTTTATTTTATTCATAGACGTTTATTATTACTGACATAACTAGCATAAATAAATAAAATGAACTACTTTTCGTAAATAATTTTCTAAAAATCAGTTCTATTAATTCTATTGTTGACTGCCAAAGTCTTCAACGCAATCTTTTGTGTAACTTACAAGTAAAGGTCCACAACCTAAACTAACGAAAAAATATATAATATTTTCGTGATAAATAAACTATACCTAATAAAATATAATTAAATAAATAATTTTTAGATGCTCAATGGGAGTAAAATTGACCATATAAAATTTTATCTTAAAATCTGTACGAAATATTAAAGCTTTTTAAATTTTCAAAAAAAAATTGTTTTTATTTTATATAAGATAGCAATAATTTTATTTTTATATTTTCATATTTTCATATATAATAAGTTAGATATTAACGGAAATTCAAAATTTACTATTTATAAAAATAATGCAATTTAAAAATAAAATTATTATCGTTTAATAAAAAATAAAAAATATTTTAGTCATTTAAATTTTTTCGATTTCGCCAACTAAAATCATTTTTTGGCACCAAAAAATTATAGATTTACGAGAATTTATGTCCTATCATATCTAATAGCTTACTATCACTCAAGTTTCATTTCTGTCCGTTATTTCTGGTCATAGACTTCCACTTGTTAATAATGTAAAACTAATACGATATTTTTTAGTATTAGTAAATATAGGATTATGTCTTTTACACATATAGACACCCTTTCAGTTTGATTATGTTATTAATGATCAGATTATAACCAAATATGAAACTATTTAGTAACTTTTAATGTAATACTGAATTTTAACAAACTAATATATCGGGATGTAAATAAGCTGAGTTAAATTAATATGTTCTTTTAATTTCGAAATAGAATCAATATTGTATATCAATGTATTAAGTAATTTCAAGGTGAATTATCAAGAGATGGCGTGAATTTCATATAAACAAAAATGGCCGAAATGTATATTAAACATTTACCAATGGCGTGCGCGTTTAATAGCAAAGTGAAGTAGTTTCTTTGTGTTTTCTCACTTTAATTTTTTTGTTTTTCTTTTTCAGTTTTAAAAACTTTGTTACTAATAATATTTTAATTTGTAGTTTTAAAGTTTCAAAAGTGTACAAATGTACGTATGAAAATAAAATATTATACGCTTACATTGTACATTTCTACGAGTTGCGCTACACGGTACACGGTATCAGAGCGGCGGCGGCGTATTGTTAACCTCTAATGCCAATAGTAAAGTTGCAGTCAGAAGTGTACTCGCGTCGATTGCGCCTGTTCGAATACGCGTCGGGTCGTTGTCGCACGACACGACGGACAACCAGGACAAAAACATAATTCGAATTTATCCGGTTGTCAAAGTGGCAAGCAGACAAGCGAGCTAGCTTCCGCAATGGTAGGGGATAGTAGTACGTCAAAGAGTCGAATCTAGTCGAGTCGGTCGCGAGCAATGCGTTAATGCGTTTTCGTTATTTGATTAGCCGTGGACGAACTGTTCCACTACACTTGTCAGAAAGGCGAACAAACACAAATCTACGACACGCTCAACTACCCTCTAGTCTGGATTTTAACTTAGCTTTACTATGACTGGACAGCATCGCATCGTTCGTTTACTATTTTCAGATAACTTGTTTTATAGAATGTAGCAGCAGATTTTTGCTATTTTCAACATTAAATTCTAATTTGGTATGCTAATCGTTAAAGTCGTGATACAGATAGATAATAAATAATGATAAAAAATAATTTAAATTATTTTATTTTTCATATTGAAATATCAAAATAATTCATTTAAATAAGATTGATCAAACTAAAGAAAATTTTAAAAAAATAAACTACGTTTTATGATGATATAGTGTTTGGTATAATGTCTGTAACATCGTCAAAAATAAATTTAAAAAGTATATCTATTGATCTATATCAGGAATCTAAACTTAGTTTGTATACATTGTAAAAAATCTGTGTAAATTTACATCAATATTCATAGTAATTTTACTATATTTTTTATTTTAATTTTATAAATTGTTAGCGAATTTACAAAAAATAATAAATTTACACTAAAAAATATAGTAAAATTACTATAATTATAATGTAAATTTACATTAATTTTTAACAGTGTAGATTTATACAAGATGTTGAGAAAAAATGCTTCAAATTTAAAGGCATTTAGTAAATTAAAAATTAATAGAAAAGATGTATGACGAAGAGAATCCAATTAATGACCTTCTAGATTTCTTAACTTGACATCTTTACTCATTTTTACTTGAACAATTTAAGACATTTTTGAAACGATAAGAAAGTGCAGAACCTGCATGAACATAAACATAATACATAAATTGTATTATTGTTAAAACAAACATAGAAGATATCTTAGAAACAGTTTATAGACTTATGTTTATCATGATTTTTCAACTTAATTTTTGCTATACTACATACCCCTAAACAGGACCGTTCCTGGAATGATAGCCGCCCAGGTGCAAAAAAGAAATAGCCGCCCTTAAAAATTAACATGATTTATTTTACTATTAATTTGAGGCTAAAAGTGGACCACGGCCGCCCTTTCGGATGGCCGCCCTAGTGCGGATGCACCTTTTGCACCCCCGCCAGGAACGGCCCTGCCCCTAAAGTTTGTAATCCTTTTTTTCATGCACTCTATATGGTCGTGCATGCGTTGTAGACTTTCTCCAGTTTTAGAAGGAGAATCCAAAACTGCAATAAAAAGTGAGTTTCTGCAAAAATTTTCAAATTTTCTCCCCTTCCCTGCTCCGAGGGGGGTGGAGCTGGGGGGCTCAATTTACAAATCCAGAACAGTTTTTTATGGAGAATGCAACTGTGCAATAAAAAATGGATGTTTCTATTTAAATTTTAAAACTTGCCCCCGCTGCCCCCGCCAGGGGAGGTGTGGGTGGTTTTCGCATATCACCCCTAAATAGATTTTTAAAAATGAAGAAAAACGTGTTTTGTAACTTTGTAATCCGATGTGCCGTTCTCGAGATATTTAATAGTTTCCATTCTTTTTGGACACCCGGTATATAAAGTTTATATGTTCACAAGATGCCAAACTGTTACATATGTAATTATTGTGCCGCAAATGTAAAAAATTTTATAGGTCATTTGTGAAACAAACATAATTTAAAAGAAAATGGTGTATATAAACGCAAATTTTCACGATTTAATTCTTTTCGTAAGCATATTCGAAGCCACGTTTTAAAAATATATCTGTTAATAATGCTATTGAAATTCATTCTGAATTTGATAACTGTAGTTTGAAATGGAACCTGGAAAACATTATACAAAAACAAATCTGTATTTTTCTCTGTTTATTATATGCAAAAAATATATATCCATGAAATTTAGTTCAAAACATAGTTATAGAATTTAATAATTTAATTTCTGAAATTTGTTATATTAAGTAATAATAAGTAAATAATTAAGTATATATTATATATTATAAAATAGTTAATATTACCTATATGTATATCATTAATGTTAATTAAATAAGAAAAAATATTTTAACGAGATTTATCGGTTTTCGTTTTTATTAATGGATTATAAAGTGATCAACATTTCGACAATTTTAAAATATTTATGAATAAATTTTTACATAAAATGTATAAAAACAAATTTAACCTCAAAGTCATATAGAAGAAACGAAATATTTTGAAAAGTTGACACTCTATAGTCAGTTATAAAAATGGAAACCGATAAATTGATACAATGTTTTTTATTAAATAATTATTTTTATATTTAATATCCCAATTATTTATTTTAAATATACTTATATATTTGCATTTATGATATGCATATATTTATGGTAAGTATACCGTATATTAAATTTTATTATACAATATAATATGTGCTAATATATTATATATTAAGAATAACAATGTGTGATATTTAAATTAACAACACTATATTTTTACACCAACACTATTTATAGCTAACTTTTTAATATACTTATGTTGCTAATTTTAATATCTTGTGTTTGTGTCACTTTTTTAAATATAAAATATATTTACCGTAAATATAAATATATTTACCGTAAATATCCATTTTTCTCAGTGTATATGTACATTACATAATTTGTGAGATTGCAAAGAAAACTTTTAACAATTCAATGTTTTTTAACATTGAAGTAATATTTTTATATTAATATGTTATAATAATAACGTAAATATAAATTGTTATTTTTGATTTTTTTTATTTAGAATATAATTTTTTGAACTTTAAAATGACAGAATTAAATTCTCATATTAAAAACTTGAAATTTACAATTCAAATAATTTTAATGACGATGACGTAGCAAATAATAAATAATATTATAGAATTTTCAAAATAATATTACGCAATCAGAGCACACTAAACTAAAAATAAATAAAAATAAAATGCCAAATAATCTTAATCAGTTACTAACAGTTGTAGAATAGTATGTATATGTATATATGATTTATATATGTTACATGATTTGTGAGAATTAATAATTCTTTGGTTGAATATATAATTTCTGACCATTTTTGGCGGTGCTCATTGCATTTGTTGCACTTGTTTACATGTTTTTAATAATCAAATTAAATTTCAAGCGAAAATAAACAATGCAATTGTCAATTAACTTAACTTGATGTAATAGTTTTCGTAATATGGTTGCCGAAGATATCACTGCCACACCAGCGGTGTATAGTAACCAGCGGCGTAACCAGGGGGTGTTAGGGGGGTTGAAACCCCCCCCCCCCCCCCAAGAACCTAAATGACCAAAAACATACGTATGTGAAATATAAAATATGTTATTTTACTTTCATTTTTATAAAAAATAATTTTTATTGCTCTTTATTTTCTATATAAATTATAGTATTATCTTTATTGATTAATATTAGTAACCCCCCCTCCCCATGACAAGTTTCTGGCTACGCCATTGATAGTAACTAGCGGTTGTATAACAATGTCATTACTGATAATAACATTATTAAAGAACAACAAAATGACAAAGTAGAGCGATCTACTAACGAAAAAATATATAAATTTGAAATGCAAAAACAATCACCATAAACAATTAAACCATTTTCCGAAGAGAAAGTTATCGAAATTACAGGACTACAAATACCCCCAAAACAAATTATTAATAATTGTAGTAAACAGGTCACGATCAGAAGATGTAGACAAATTTCTACATAAATTGAACTCAGCATTAAATGAAGTAACAAAATCAAGTAACAAAACAAAAGCTATGTGGAATATTGTTAATAATACTAGAAATGTAGGTAGAAAAGATATTAATCTATCTCTTACTGATTTAAATAATTTCTTTATTAATACACCAGATATTATTAGCAATAGCATACCTGCAGCAGAAGATGTTCCTACTATTAACTTCAAAAAAAAATAAAACAACATACCCAGCATTAAAAGTGCAAGAATTTACGTATATAGAAATCAGAGATACAATTGACAATTTAAATAACAGCAATAGTTTTGATTACAACAACCTAAATAGTACAATAATTAAAAAAATTAAGAACATTATTATCATACGACTCACTAAATTGCTAAACAGATGTTTAAAGGATAATATTTTTCCTGATGTTTTAAAAATATCTCGGGTTGTGCCTGTACATAAAAAAGGTGATGACAGTGATTTTAATAATTTCAGAGGAATCTCGATTATACCAATTATTGGTAAAATATTTGAAAGTGCTCTCTCAAAAAAATTAGCATCATTTTTTGAAGATAATAATTTATATAACGAAAACCAATTCGGTTTCAGAACTGGAAGGTCCACCACTACAGCACTTATAGAATTCATGCAATATATTTACAACTCTGTTGAAAGTGGCTTGTATGTCAATGCAGCACTATTGGATTTGTCAAAGGCATTTGATTGCGTCTCACATGAGCTTCTTTTACAGAAACTATCAACTTATAATATAGATAATTCATTTATTTCATTAATGGAATCTTATTTAAAAAACAGATATCAGTATGTTGATATGAACGGACGAGTTTCTAACTTGCTACAAATAACTCATGGAGTACCACAAGGATCATGTCTTGGTCCTGTGCTATTCACAATATTTATTAATGATATATCTGATTCTTTGACTGATTCAAAACTGGTGCTATATGCTGATGATACAACAATACTAAATAATGGCTCATGTTTAAGCGATGTTGTCAATAAAACAGCTAGTCAAGTAACTCAGATTACAGAGTGGTTTCATTTAAATAAATTAAAAATTAATGAAACCAAAACACAAAAAAATATTTTCAGCACAAGAAACATAACAATAGATAATAATCTGGAATATGTCAAATTACTTGGAATTTATTTTGATTCGTTATTAACTTGGAAAAGTCACTGTCATCATATTTCAAAAAAATTAAATTCTTTGATGTTTCTGTTTAGAAATTTAGTAGACACCGTTACTCAAAAAATCCTAATATCGACGTATCATGCTTTGTTTGAATCCATTTTGGTATATGGTATATTAATTTGGGGTCATTCGCCTGCCTCGCAAAGGGTATTTAGTGCTCAACAGAAAATAATTAGAGTAATAAATAAAAGTGAATACAGAGCTGATGTTAAACCAATTTTCAAAAAACTAGGCATTCTAACATTCCCAGCACTGTACATTCTGCATTGTTTAATATATATATATATATATATATATATATATATATATATATATATATATAAATGACAATATGCATAATTACAATCAAATTACTGATTTTCATAACTACGACACTAGAAGTAAAACCTCGATAGCAAAACCTTATTTAAAATTAAACAAAAGTCGTACTAGTTTCAATTACCATGCTATTGAATTTTATAATTGTTTACCTAATGAATACAGATGTTTGAATAAAAAACAATTTAAAAATAAAATTAAAAACTTACTACTTGAGCTGGCTCCTTGTAATATAAAAGAATTTTGTGATTATTTTAAAAACTAACCACTAATTATATTGATAATATTGATATTTCTATTTGTATTTCTATTGTATTTCTATTTGTATTTGACTTGTGTAAACACTTACAGTGTATTAACATAAATAAATATATTATTATTAAATTATGGAAAATTTTAAAACACATACAATCCTCGTTACAGGATTGCTGAACGTATCAAATTTACATTTGAAAATGTTTTATCAATTGCTAATTAATCTAGCTCTTTGTCTAAAAACCCCCATACACCTGCAAACAAATTGCCCAAACTGGTATTGCATAACAGGTTGTTGTGTAAACAAGGCTGTCCATACATTAAACGAAATTTAAACAAAAGAAAAAAAATAAAAAAATTATGTTTAGTATTAATCCTGCAGCTAAAGTCAATAAACTTCATTCAATATTTATTGATTTTACCTAAATAATTAGACCAAATTTAAAGAAATTTGAGAAAATAATTTTATTCATATTATTGAATAAGGTCAATACAACTTAACAATACATATTACATAATAATATTGATTTATTTACTCATTTGAATTTTATTATAAATAACATTTAATAATAATAATAATAAAATTAATATAAATTGAAAAAATATATAAAATTGATTTGGGCAAATGCCGTCATCGTTACATTAGAATACATCAAAAAATTGTTATCTTCTTGCCACAATAAAGACTGTAAATTTCAATTTGTATCAGGAACGCATAAACAAAGTTTATTGTCATTTCGTGTTATAAATATTCAAATACATGTTGATTTTTACAGAAATTAAAACATATTATTGTACATAAAATCTAATTCAGACTAGCGTTTTAGTTTTACGCACAAACACAAGAGCTAATTAATCCAAATACTCACAAATACTTGGCGTAAAATCTAAAAATGTGTCAAGTGTTTGGATTGGTCAAATTGTTGTGCTTCTGCATAAAACTAAAACAGCAGTCTGAATGAAACTTAACATTATAATTTTATTTAAAATAATAATCATGTAAAAAAAAGATACTGACAAATTATATTTAGAATAAAACCTCATTCCGACTGCCAGAACAGTTTTACGATTAAGTTTTAGTTTCACGACGTAACACAGTGCAAAAACTTGAAAAATGTTGTTAAAAATTATTTTTTACTTTACCGTTCACGTTGTATACATTCTAAACAGTTTTTGGTTACGTTCAGTACAGTTTTTTTTTACAGTTTAAGTTGTTTTGTTGTGTTAAATATGTCTGATGAAGAATTTATGATTATACAAAATAAGACCTTTACAATCACTTTAGAAATACGAATGCAAAACAGAACACTCAGAAAAGTAAATGAAATAAATATAATTTTATAGGTTTATAGGATAAATTCGCCATCTGTTTTGTTAATTTTTTTTCTGACGTGTCTAAAATGAATGTTATTTGATTATATGAAATACGGGTTTTCAAAATAATATTAATTTTTTCTTCAAAACTGATCATTTACATATTATAAATTTGAAGTTTCTTTCATAAAAACATAAACTCATCGCAATCTCATTTTAGTAAAATGTGATTTGCCGTTCTTAAAACATAAGTAAATTTTAGTTAGAAACCTTGGCCATTTTGCTAATGAAACTAAATCCGTGCTTTTGCAATGTATTCATATAAGCTCACATGTAGTTCGGTTCAGAATAACTAGTTCTGCGCAAAAACATAACACTGATTTTGCTAGCGAAAGAGCAGTCCGAATAAAGCTTAACTATATTTATAAACTAAAATCATTAATAAAAAGGGAACTACAAGAATTAAATCGTTACACTATGAATACGAATATGTTTCTTTTTAATTTCTACTCTGAGGAAAAGTTTTCTATTTCGCATTCATCAAGTTTCTCTTTTGCATGAGAACGGATATGTCTTTTTAAGTTTCTATTTTCGGTAAAAGTTTTCTCACATATTTTACATTTATAGGGTTTCTCCTTTGTATGTGTACGAATATGCACTTTCAAAGATCCACTGGTAATAAAAGTTTTCTCACATATTTCGCATTTATAAGGTCTTTTATTTGAATGAGAATGGATATGTCTATTTAAGTCTCCTCTTTGAGTAAAAGTTTTCTCACATATTTCACATTTATAAGGTTTTTCATTTGTATGTATACGAATATGTCTTTTTAATTTTGAATTTACAGTAAAAGTTTTCTCACATATTTCGCATTTATAAGGTCTTTCATTTGAATGAGAACGAATATGTGTTTTTAAGCTTCCTCTTAGAGCAAAAGTTTTCTCACATATTTCGCATTTATAAGGCCTTTCATTCGTATGTATACGAATATGCGTTTTTAAGTTTGAATTTACAGTAAAAGTTTTCTTACATATTTTGCATTTATAAGGTCTCTCATTTGTATGTATACGAATATGCCTTTTTAAACTTTTATTCTGAGTAAAAGTTTTCTCACAAAATGTACATTTATGAGATTCACTTTTCTTTAGAGATTTATCATTTTTTTTCGAGCTAAAAATAATATTTTTATTTGAAGTTCTACTAGCTTGATAACGTCTTATATCACCGATTTTGTCAATTATAACATAAAAATTAAGTTTATCTAACGTATCAAATATGTACTTTAGAGCTTCTATTTTAATTACCAAAGAATTACTTTCTTCTATATTCATACTACTGTACGGTATAATGTTGCTATTTTTGTAACATGTTTCATTTTCGGCGTCTGAAATACGTAAAGTATATTTAAAATACGCAGCTTCATCGGCCTCACCAACTAAACGAACACAATGAAATAGTTTATTCGATGTTAAACAGATTTTCGTATGTATAAAAAAAAACAAGTTAAACGCTTTGATAAGAAATGTTTGTAGATTACTCGCAGTAAAGTTATGCTGAATATTACATGGATGCGGTAATATATTTTGCGAATGTTCCGTTTCACAATACTCCTTTACTTTATCCAGCCATGAACATGTTTCCATTGAAACGATTGGACAGGGTAGCTTCTGGAAATAACAATTTTCTTCGTGATTTTTTAATGTTGTAAACGGTAGAATTTTCGTGCAACCATTGTTTTTATAACAGCACGGAAACTCGATATGCTCAGCGATATCTTCGTACGGTGTATTTCGTATTGCTATTTGGTCTACTGTTGTCGGAGGACAACGTCCACACAAACTTTGGCCGGTGACTGTCAGAAATACTGGTGCACTCGATAAATAACCATCACATGTTGAACACTTTAATTTTGTCAACGTATTTTCGTTCAATTGCACCATTTTCACTTCAAATTAAAATGTTATTTCGGTTTATTTTAATTTGTATGTACTATTTGAACTTAAACTTGAAGTAGCTGCTACAGATTAAATAAAGTAACTGTAGGTGCTTATCATCTGCTTATTCATGGATTTGATAGCCGTCGTCGCGTCGCGTCGGTCGTCACGAACTATCTGGTTAACCAGTTCTGCCCTTTTTGCACAGAACTACTCCTCTCTCTCATTCTCTTCAAATTTTTAAATCTGCAACAAATATGTTTGACATTTATATGATCAGGAGGCTAATTTCGATGCAGTTTATCACAGTATGATAAACATAAATTTATCGTAGGTAGATGGCGTATTTATATTTGAAGGAACAACATATATAAAATCATTATTGAAGCTAAAAATTCAAATTTATCACATGGTACATAGCATATAATAAGTAGTTTTTGTCTTGTGAAACCTATTGTTTATACCGTATCTATGTTGTCAATTGTCAATCATTGCCTATTTTGCGTTATCGTTGTAGAATTTATCTTTTTATATTTTCTAAATTGTTTTATTTGTTTTAAATTTCTTTTTGCTTTAACTGTTTTCTTTTTTAGTATTATTGTTACTTAATAATCGTACAAAATCAATCTTTTGAAGATTAAAAAAATTAAAAAAATTTTATATTTCTCTTTTGTTAGGTTTTTATTTGTTCAGAAATAGTATATAAAAGTATATGTCATTATCAAATATTTAATAACATGTTATTATAAATTAAATGTATTTTAACTATAGCTTTTCAGTAAGCTGCATTGCATATTTTGGCAGTTTTTGAAGAACTTGAAGAAGCTCTCAAAAAACTTATATTATCTTTAAGAATCACGGCATAGATACATTTATTATATTAATATTAAAGTTACACATATATTTTCTATTTTTTTTTAAATTTATGTTGTGTAAGATCATTGTAGAATCGTATATATAAATAACCAATTTAAGTACTTTGTATAAAAAAATGTTAGTTTTAATAATAATTATTCTATAATAATGTTACAACAGTACAAGTGAACAACCAAATAAGATAAATTTTGCGAATAAATTATTCCGTCAATCGTAATATTAGTACTAACATAGAAACGTCCATTAAATTAAACACTGCACACATATTTCAGTGATCATATTTAACTTATTTTAATATTGATAAAGTATATTTTAATCGAAATATTAATTTGATATTATTAAACCAGAACAAAATATTGTAATCTGCAAATCGGACCAGTAGAAATTTTTGTAGTATATGTAGTATTTATTTATGTATTTTATTCTTGATATTCGTGATATAATTTTAAAAAAAAATTTATCTATTGATTTTCTTTTCATTATTTTACATTTGCATAAAAATTAATCACCGGATATTTGTTAACATATTTAGATAGAATAAAAAGAAAAAATAATATCAGAAACAATTTGGAATATAATCAAGAAAACTAAAGATAAATAAATAAAGCTGTCGCAGTAACAAATGTACAAGAAAGATGAGAATTGAATAAATAGATTAAAAGTCAAAATGTTAAGGCCATTACAAGGCAAACAAACGGCTATATTCAGACAGGTGGTGCTAATCCAAAAATTAATAATTTTACATTCGATTTATTCGTTTAGTACTACATATTTATTGTAACTAATTATTAGAAAAACTTGCTAATTTATGTACAATTAATAATTTAATAACAATTTTTATATATTTACAGAATTAACATATAAAAAAATTAATCAAATATTTAATTGTCAATATTTTCTTTGTTTATTATTATTTTGACTTCCAAAAAATATATATGTTGTTAATTGTAATAAAGATTAATCATATTTTTTTTCAAATAAATTGTATGTGTGAAATAAGAGAAAATCGCATTTTTCAAGAAAAATGATGAAAATTATTTTTTTACAAATAAACTACACATAAATAAATTCTGAATTAATACATAAGTACTATAATAACAATTAACAACATATATATTTTTTGGAAATCAAAATAATAATAAACAATGAAAATATTGACAATTAAATATTTGATTAATTTTTTTATATTATATATTAATTCGGTAAATATATAAACATTGTTATTAAATTATTGATTGTACATGAATTAGTAAATTTTTCTAATAATTAGTTACAATAAATATGTAGTATTAAACGAATAAATCGAATGTAAAATTATTCATTTTTGGATTCCCACCATCTTCCTGAATTTAGCCTTTTGTTTGCGTTGAAATGGCCTTAATTTGAAATACCAACAACGCATAATACTACGAATTGCAAATATTTTTCTTTATCTTTGTTTGATTACGTCATAACATTTATGACGCACCGTGATAAATATTACGACGTAATCACGCAAAGATGAAGAAGAAAATTCGGTAATTTTTTTTAGTAAATTTTATATTTACAGTTGGTACTAGTAGTATCATGCGCTGTTTGTAATTCAAGTTAAAATTTTGACCTATTTATTCAATTACTTTTTTATCTTTAATTTTCTTGATTTTAGTGCTATTTGTTTTTGACAGTATTTTTTTATTTATTTTTTTTCAATAATGATAACTAGTAACAGATGATTAATTCTTATTTAAATGTAAAATAATTAAAAAATTCAATAAATTAAAAAATTTGAAAATAATATTATGAATATATTCCAATGTTTAAAATACATAAAAAATACTATATATACCTACCACAAAAATTTATACTGATCCGATTTGCAGTTTACAATATTTTGTCGTTTTTTGTTCTGGTTTAATAATATTAAATAAATATTTCGATTAAAATGTACTTTATCAATATTAAAATGATTTAAATATGATCAGTGTTTAATTTAATGAAGGTTTCAATTGTACAGTATAATCATTGTCAGAATCATTTTTTCCACGTTTCACCACGAACGTTTCCATGTTAGTATTACAATTGACTGAATAATTTATACGCGAAATTTATGTTATTTAGTTGTTCACTTGTACTGTTGTAATATTGTTATACAATGATTATTATTAAAAATTACATTGATTTTTACAAAGTGCTTATATTGGATATATATTTCCATTAAATATATATATATATATATATATATATATATATATATATATATATATATATATATATATATATATAGGGTCCTACACAACACACAAAATTTAAAAAATTAAAAAATATATGTGTAATTTTAATGTTAATATAATAAATATATCTACGGCGTGATTCTTAGATATAATGAATGTTTTTCAAGAGCTACTTCATGATTTTCTAAAGCTGCCCAAATATTTAATGCAGTGTATTGAAAAGCCATAGCTAAAATACATTTCAGTAATAATAAGAAGTTATCAAGTAATTGATAATGACATATATCTTTTAAACATTATCGCTGATCAAATAAAAGATAATTAAGAAACGAAATATGACAAAAAATTAACATTTTAGGTTAGTGTTGAAAAAGTTTGATTTTGTAAGATTATTTAGTAATTATTTATTAATAATAGTATTAAAAAAATAATAATAAATATAAAAAAATTTAAACAAATAAAACAGTATAAGAAATTTAAAACAACAAATTATATAACGACAACGCAAACTAAAGAATGTCTCATAATACGAAATT
The DNA here is from genome assembly GCA_963966155.1 of Clivina fossor. NCBI lineage: Eukaryota > Metazoa > Arthropoda > Insecta > Coleoptera > Carabidae > Clivina > Clivina fossor. The sequence goes on from CAWYQG010000471.1 coordinate 212,889, forward strand.
TACTTATCAAATACAATGCAGCATGTGATAAATTTGAATTTTTATTGTCATTTCTTCAAAATAACATAGATGCATCAGCATGATACAATTCTGTTTATCACGTTATGATAAACTGCATCAAAATATATCATATTTTAACATATTATTTACTAAATTTTATTTAATTAATTCAAACAAAGATACTGTCAACATTTCTATTTTTAGAAAACATATATATTTGATATTTTTTTTAAAAAATAAATAAATTTAGTCAAAAATATAAACAATTAAAACAAATCAAGAACGCTAGCAATATGAAATTTAATGATACTATATGTATGTGAAACATTATATAAAATGATATGAATGATATTTGTTTTATATGAGAGATTTTTATTTGAAATATTTTTTTTATTAAAAAAATATCGAATTTGTAAGATAATATGATAAACAAAAGCTGCTTACCTTTTGTACTGTTAGTGAAGCTGAAAAAGTATTGGGTACGGTCCAATTTGCTAACAATCAACTAACTTTGTCTAGAAACGAGCGAATAATTTCTGAAAACAAAGACACATCTACAGATAGTTTTTATTTATCTAATAATATGTAAAATATTATACTTTTATAAAGGTATAAACAGAATTACTAGAAAAACGGTATTTGTAAATTCTAAATATTTTTCGAAAAAAAAATGTGCTAAATACCAGAATTGGACTGATTTTAATCTCATTTGATTTAAATCACAATTTTAATTTTTTTATTAACTATTTTTTTAAAAACTAAATTTGTTTTTTGATAATTGTTTAGTTAAAATATTTCGATATATCTAGGACAAAATAAAAAGTGAAAAAAAAATTTTAATATAACAATAATAATATTTTACTCTTATTTCTGTTTTTGCAAAAAAAAGGCCGTCATTTCATATTTCTTAACTTTAAAAAAATTAACTAATATATAATGAGTTAAACAAAATAAATTAAGGGCGATTTGAGCAAAAACAAAATACTTTACTTAATAATAATATTAAAAATATATTGAGTAATATTTAATGATAATGTAATCAGTAACGATGACATAATAATGAAAAAAATAAGAAAAATAAAAATTGATCTAGATTTATAGTTCTACTTTTGAAATCGAATAAATTACAAATGTACGTTATAATTAGGCTTGACGCTAATTTTGCGTTAACATTAGCCGAACGAGTAAGACGTGCGGCATCTCTAATTAGGATTTATATAAAGTTTTTAAATTACTAAAATTAATTAATAGAATTGATATTAAAACCAAATATAATGCGATTGTACAAATTTGATAAATGTATAACTTTCAAAAATTGATATTTTTTGTATGAATGCTGATACACATTCCCATCTCTTATGAAAGTGTAACACTATCTTGTCTGTAAAATCAGTCCTTTCTCACAAAAATGCCTCTGTCTTTCTTAAGTAAAAATATCGAGAACAAAAACCATCTCATGTTATACTCGTAAGCTAAGCCTAAATCTAGGAAAGCACTTAACTAGCCATGATCTTATAAGTTATGCACTACGTTGCTTAAAATAAAATGTCAAAAGTACTTAAATTTATTGCTTTGTAACCCATCGCGTATTGTGCAATAATTATCGACAAACCACTAAAAAATAGCCTAAACAACAAACATAAAAAATAATAATATAAAATTGTCACTTGACATTTCAAAATCAAAATAAAAACTGAACGCAAAAATATTTAGTAAACACGCAGTAATTAAGATGGTTTGTATTAAAGAAAAGTTAATTAACATATTTAGTTTACTATTACACGTATAAAATTATATTTTACATTAACAAATCATGTAAAGTTCAGAAAAAAAATTATTAAACTTCAATATTCGGAAATGTTTACAAAAAATAAAAATCCTTTTGTTTTCTGATTTAAGAAATAAAAAATTACAATTAGCATAAACACTGATATTTTTTATTGTTTTATTACAATTGCAGTATAAAAAAAATAATATTTGAAGGCAATTATTTTTCTTAAATAATAAATTCAATATAAATTTATCATTGAAATAATTTCCTCCAATTTAATCTAAATATTTACAAGTTTCGTTTAAAATTTCACTTCCTTCGAAAATAAAAAATCAAATAGTTTTACTATATTTTAAACCAAATAATAATAAATATTAAATACATATAATTTCGATTTTATTTTGAATGTTACCATAATATTTAAAAATTAATTATTTTCTTTTAACAATGAATTTCTGTGCTTTTACGCCGTGTATATTTATTACAAAGAACTAATTAAACATTAGTTATTTTCTTTTAACTAAAATTTTGCATGAACTTATTTCATTCCTAAAGTTAGTCAATTGTTAAACTAATTTAATGAATAATTTTCAATTAGCACGATACAAATATATATATATATATATATATATATATATATATATATATATATATATATATATATATATATATATATATAAAATATATAAAAAATCATTTTGGAATTGAAAAAATATAATCTAGTTTATTAGAAATGTTATACACATCTAGCCAAAAAACTCTAGCGAAAAACCACTGAAATATAGTAATAACTGGAACGCGCACTGGCCGCTCAAATGCGAGCCGAGAGAGATAGGAGATACGTGGTATTCGCGTCTTTGTCTTTCTAATGGCGTAGCATTGCTACTACATGATAACTTAGATAGCTATGAAAAAAAAATAATCTAACTGTTAAATGTCAAATTAATATATCAAAAATGATAAAAATACTTTTTATAGAGGAATTCCCCAATAAAATCTCATTACGTATCGTTTAGCCGATGCATTTAGCTACAATTTAATATGAAACAACATAAGATTGTCGCATTTTTACCGCAAGAAATCGCATTTGAATTTCAAATGCGCATAAGTGTAAGACAGTGATAGAGATACCACGTATCTTCTATCTCTCTCGGCTCGCATTGCCACTACTAGAACACATACGCAGTGCACATTCCAGTTATTACTATATTTCAGTGCGAAAAACATTAAAGATATTATAAATTTAATTGTAAACAACTTTTGTTAATATAATTTTTCGATAATCAATTATATTTGTTAATTAAGTTAATATAGAGTAATTAAAACTAAATAACGGATATGCGGTATATATTGAATAATAAATCTGTTACATTTATTCAATTTATTGTAATTTCCAATATTTTTCCCCCAAAATGGTTGGCGTCATCAGGGAGAACACTAAATAATAATATTAAACATATAAACATTTGAATAATAAATACAAAATGAGAAAAAAAAGTTGAGGAAAACTTACATGTATGAATAAATGATTTAAGTTAAGCATAAAATTGAAATTAAGAGAATATATACATTCTGCTTAAAATTCATCGATGACAGACAAAACACTTTGTAATAAATAAATAAAATAATAAATAATTAACAAACAGACTAATACTATAGCGCAATTTCAACGAATAAGTTATTTATTCAAAAATAAATTTCAATAAAGTCAAATAATTAGCCAAATAAGTTGTTAATGAATTTAAAAAAATTATAAGAATCGTCAATCATTAAACATGTAATCTAAATATGCAATTATTTTGTCAAAGATAAAATAATAAATATTGATGAAAATTAAAATATGTTAACGAACACAATAAGTAAAATATTTAAAAAAAACGATATTCGCAAATAAGTCATTTATTCATACATGTAAGTTTTCATCAACTTCTTTTTCTCATTCTGTATTTATTATTCAAATGTTTACATGCTTAATATTATTATTTAGTGTTCTCCTTGATAAGGCCAACAAATTGCAATAAATTGAATAAGTTATTATTCAATATATACCGCATATCCGTTATCCTTAACTCATATATATATAGGGTTACCAACTCGGCCCAGGCCGAAAAGAGTACATTTCTTAAACAAAAATCGTACACATACACACATATATGTATATATATATATATATATATATATATATATATATATATATATATATATATATATATATATATATCTCGTGTTATCATTTTCATCAATAATCATTTATAGATTTAATAAATAAAAAATTGCTAAGATATGAGATACATGTATTTTAATATCAAAATGAACAATTTAAACAAAAATATACAATGTACTTTTTACCACATATTATACGACGAACACAACGTAACTTACAAACGAAAAGTTCGTAGAATACGAAATACTTGTAAATAGAAAATCAAAATAAACAATATTAACAAAAATACGATCAAACTAAGAGCGTTTGAGCCTTGAAAGTATGGATATTTACAACTTGTTTACATTTTTTTCAGTATTGTGGCATCAGTGTATTTTTTTAAAAAAGAGTACATTTATAGTATTTTTTGAAAAAGTAAGAGTACATAATTTTCCTTGCTCAAAAAGAGTACATGTACTCTTAAAAGAGTACGGTTGGTCACCCTATATATATATATATATATATATATATATATATATATATATATATATATAAATATATTGATATACTTTTATGAAATAATAATGAAATTACATTTATTGTATGAACTTTAGCCCAGCTGCTCTGGATACCTGCACAAGTAAGTAGAAAACTAAGAAAAGTAAACTTACTCTCTTCTTTTTCAATTGAAGACAAACCACGAAAACCAAATATAAACGCGAACAGGAAAAAGCTCTTCAGTTCGATACAAGAACAGAATAGAAACTAACTATATCTAACGCAGACAAGCTGCTGCTGCTACGTAATATCACAAATTGATGCGTACACAAACAATATGCGCATGCGCACAATTCCATGCATAGATGGCAATTTGTGACATAGCATTATAAATTTGACTTTGTTTTTCATTTTTTCATAATATTTTGAACTCAACTTTAAATTAAATTAAATTAAAAAAAAAATAGTATATTATTATGTTATGAGAGGCGAAATGTAAGCTTGTGTTGAGCTTATATAATGACAGCCAAAGCTAAGCAATCTAAGCGAAACATGATAAAGATTGCTTTCTGCATTTTATTATTTGTTTTCGATTCAAGTGTTTCAAACGAAAAAATATACTTTTATTTATTTATTCTATAATTATAACTTTTTTTTGATATTTCTCGAGAATTTTGCCTAATTTTAATAATAAATTATATATTATACTATATGTATATATATATATATATATATATATATATATATATATATATATATATATGTATATATATATATATATATATATATGTATATATATATATATATATATATATATATAGTTATAAGCAATATATAGATTACAACATATTTACGCTTGACAAAGATTAACTTAATGCCGATGTCACACTATCATTCATATGAATGATGGTGATTGATAAAGAAGAAGAAGTGATCCGTCACTGATGAAATTTTAGCGGGCCGCTATTTTTCGTCAATCTGTATCATTCACGGCACTATGCGACTCACTTCATTATTCTATATTCAGACAGGTGGTGGGAATTCAAAAATAAATAATTTTACATTCGATTTAATCGTTTAATACTTTATATTTATGGTAACTATTTATTAGTAAAATTTGCTAATTTATGTACAATTAATAATTTAATAACAATTTTTATATATTTACAGAATTAGCATATAAAAAAAATTAATCAAATATGTAAATGTCAATATTTTCATTGTTTATTATTATTTTGATTTCCAAAAAATATATATGTTTTTAATTGTAATAAAGATTAATCATAATTTTTTTCAAATAAAATATATGTGTGAAATAAAACAAAATCGCATTTTTCAAGGAAAATGATGAAAATTATTATAACATTTTCTATGGTACTACCACTTGTAGTACTACCGCTTGTACTCATTTTTGATTCAAATCAGTTGTAAGTCAAAGGAACTATACTTTGGATCAAACTAGGTTAAAATACAAATGTCAAACAAATAATAATATTCAGAAAAATATGAAGAAGAAATCAGTTTCATCAATTTTCTCATCAAACAGTGTGACATATCCAACACTCACTTTGTCATTCACCATCAAAATCTCTTCTTCTTTATCATTCACCATCATTCATATGAATGATAGTGTGACATCGGCATAACTTAACTTAACTATTGGAATCAACAAAAGTAACAAAAGTTGACTCATTAAAGAAACAATTCAAACAAGATTAGAAGTATAATATAGAACTAAAAAATAGGAATAAAATTTATATATATATATATATATATATGTTATCTATAGAATAGTTAGATATAATTAGATATATTATTTAATTATATAATAATCATTTAATTCACAGTATAATTAAAAATGTTTCTTCATGCGTATCAAAATATTGATAATGTTTTTCCTATACAAAAAAAATAATTATGTAACTAGTACAATAATGTGAACATTATTATACAGTAGTTACCTACTTATTATATACACCACTGGTGGCAGCATCAAGTATAACACCGGTAGCTATATTAAAAATTATATAATGACTGTGTATATTTTCGCTTAAATATGATCAATGAATATTGTGTGAAAAAGTGATAGAAATGTAAATATACACCACCCAACGTGGTTATAAATTACGCATATTTGTTAAAAGAAATATGACTAACTAATATAATTTTCTACAACTAGCCGTAGGTAACCGGTTATGAATATCTGGTATATTTTTATTTTTATTAATTTTTAGTTTAGTATAGTAACAAAATTTGGTGATAAACAAACCAAAAATATTCTTATTTCTAATATGTGAAAAGACATATTTTTACTTCAGACAACCAAAACGAAGCACTGAACTAAAAATAAATAAAATACATTCCAATAGAGACTTAAGATTTCTTTGATTGGATATATAATTTCTGACCAGCATGTCAATAATAAAATTCAAGCGAAACTAACCAATTCAATTGACAATTAACTAAACTTAATAATTTTCAATATGGCCGTCGGAGATGTCAAAGTAAATACACTTACCTATGTAGTCATGTTTTGTACAATACCACTAATGACGTGTATAGTAACTATTAGTATTAGTATTTAACAATATTCATATTTTTGTACTTGTAACGCATAATTACCTCACCTTCTATACTTATAGGCAATATAGTAACAACGTAATATCAATATTATGATACGCTTAAACTTTATCCTAAAACAGTTTTATTTTAATAGTATGAGTTCTGAAATTTTTTTACTATGTTAAAAAATATATTTTCAAACACACCTCTGAGTAGTTATTTTTTTCTTTATAAAATACGAAATATTTCTCTTAATACGCTATTTTGATAAAGTAAAACAATTTTGCACAAACTAGCAGTTAATTTAACATTCTCATTATGATGATAAAATAACGTTAAAAACTGCGTGTTATATTGTTTTATTAAAATTTTTAATTTTGTTAAAATATAACGAGATAGAATATATTAATTTTTATCATTTTTTTTTGTTTATTGTTAGTTTTTGTAGTAATGTATTTTATTATATTCTGTTAGATAGTGAACCACCTAGAATAGCAAAGTTTGTTCAACTTTTGTTAATTTAACAAATTAGTTTTTTATTACTGTGTATTATTGTGAATATTTATATGTAATACAAAAACTTTACTACTATTATTCATCAGATTCACTTATTTGATTAGAATTTACCTATACATTAAATGATAGTGAATATTGTTAAAGCCTTGTAAAATAATAAATTTTTTAAAAATGTTAATAGTATTTAAAATAATTTCATGAAATTGTTCAAATTTTAAAACCTTGTAAAAAAAACAAAATCTTTGAAAAATGTCAATATTTAAATTTTTTTGCAAAATTAGTTTAAATTTTTATAAAGTTTTTAAAAGGCCTGTAGAAAATACCAAAATTTTTCTAAAATGTCAATATTTAATTTTCCTAAAAATTGTTAAAAAACCTTGTAATAAATAACAAAACTTTTCAAAAATGTCAAAAAAGAAATGCAAAATTGGTTAAAATTCTTTAAAAATTGTTAAAACCTTATAAAAAATAAAAGAATTTTTCAATATTATTTAAATAGATTTACATAGGGTTCTAAGTATCTATTATCGCGTATTTCCAAAAACCAAACAATATTTTATTGTCTGGATAATATCGTAATTTTCCGACGTCTTAACTAGTAACGAGACACCCGCTGAGACAAAATAAATTCTGCTCCATTAGGAAAGTCTAGTATAAAAACGGTATATTGTTGAAATGCGGGTTGAGCTATACTAATAAATATAAGATATATGGAATTGTCTGTGTGGTATACTCGTTTCAAGGGTAGTTTAGTTCATTGCTAATGACTTGTCAAATTAAGAAAATTGACTGTTTTGCTGGCGGCCCCATAATACCATTTGTGCAGCAAAGGCTCTTAGCATTTACCTACCTGATATTTTTCGATTATATTCTTTGAATTTATAAATTTATTTCTAGTAAGAACAATTTGCTAGCAACTCAATTCTGAATGCAATACATTTTGATTGACACAATCAAGAGAGAGAGAGAGAGAGGAGAGACAGAAACTTATTTCGAAAAGAAAATGCATTTTTATATTATTTATCAGTAATAATTAACAAGATTAGAAACATATGAATAAACCCATATACATTGACAGCTATCAAAATTATATAATTTTTTGATTATTTATACTAACAGAATATTTTGTAAAAATTTAACTAAATTTCTTGATAAATAATGTAGCCAAATTTTTTTTAAAATTTGTAATTTTCTTTCGCAACACTGTATTTTGCAAAAGTTATAAAATTTATGTGGGCACTAGAAGAACCTTTTGTGAAAATTTTATTAAAATCGATTAAATGATGTGGCCATTATTAATTTTAAAATATTTCAGTATTTTTTTTTTTGGAAAGTTAGCAACATTGTATTTTATTTGAATTTTATTATTTATGTGAAGATTAGGAGAATATGTTAAAATTAGATTAAAATTGTGAAAATAATGTGGCGATAATGAATTTTTAAAATGCTTAGTAATTTTTTGCCGGAAAGTTGGCATCACTGGAACAAAATAGATTCACATGACTATCTTGGTCACTAAATGAAGCTACCCAGAAATTTTTTTTAAAAATCGGTTCAACCGTCTAGATGGAGTTACAATCAAAAAATTCTGACTAACGAGCAAACACACACACACACACACACACACACACACACACTCACACACACACACACACATACACACACACACAAACACATATACACACACACACCTAAATTCAGATTTATTTGATGTATATGAAGGACTTATATATATATATATATATATACATATATATATATATATATATATATATATATATATATATATTATATATATATGTATATATATATATATATATATATATATATATATATAGGTCATCCCATTCAAAATAGATAAATTCATATAATTTTCAGCAAAATCGGAAACAAAATTTATGTAAAATTTATATTATTATGTGCCTCCCCCCCTTAATACCTAGAATATAAACAATTGTTCAAAAAAGTAAAAAATTCTTTAAGTAATGTATTTCCGAAACAGAATATCATTCATTCATTAAAAGTTAAATTTTGAAATGATAAATTTAAAACTAGGTACATCAAATAAGTTTTTTTGTAAAATATAATTATATAATGTAAAAAACAATACAGTAAATGTACTTGAAAAAAATATAAACTGCTATTTGACATTCCTTGACAAAATAAATATACTTATTGAACTTTTTTAGTTGATAAGTAAAAAACTGATATTCGAAATTTTAAATAGACAAAACCAAACAAGAATGAGACAAAATAGAAATTTGCAAATGTTTGTATATCCAAGTATACAAACAGAATTAGTAACATATAAGTTTTATTAAACCTGATTATTTTTTAATACAGAACACCAGAGTTTAAAATAAGATAGAACTTACCGACATTATTTTCTAAATTTAATTTAGAATATTTAATAATAACATTTTTGTAAAAATAAAGATTTATTTATATTCTCCTTAAATAAATCTAATACTATCGTTATAGTTTGCCCTATAATCATACACAAAATGTATATGTGATACTTGAAATGTATATTAAAAACTATAGATATTGCTTTTTTTTATTTTTAACTACTACAAAATTATATTTGGAAAAAATAACTATCGCAAACATATTGAATTCAAAAATATAACAGTAACAAAAAAAAACAACAAATATTTAAGATAATCGTTAATAATCAATAATAATTATACATTCAGTAAATACAAATTTAAAAAATAATTTTTACTTTTCCATATATTTATAATAAAATATACATAAACTTTTAATAAACATAAACTTATTTTTCAAAAAAAAATTTACAATAATAAAACGATTAAGAATCGTTTAAAATTTTTCCATATCTTTTCCTAAATCATCATTATCTACTAATTCTTCAAATAGCATTTCTGAATATAGTAAACTTCTTTGAAATTTTAATACAAAAATTTTGAAGACTTAAGAGAAATTAAGATTAAGTGAGAAATATTTTAAAATAAAATAATAATAATTATACAAAATTGGGTAGATATTAAACCATTTTAATATCTTTAAAACCATTTATTATTTACATTATTTATTACTATAGTAAAAGCTGTGTTATCCGATATTTATTAAGAAGCACGGTCTCAGACCGACATATTTAAAAAAATACAGTGATATAGATATATTTGGCAATTTAAAAAACCCCAAGCAGATACAAACTGTAATTAATTTTACTGATTAAATTAACTTATTTTTTGTTTGTTTTCAATTCAATTTTAATTTTATTAAATACAAAATATAGAAGCCCGTTTTTGTATTCCATTTCACGGTACATTTAGATAAAGTGTTTTTAAGTATTTATTTAAAATAATTTTATAGCTGTACAATTTATATTTTAATATTTTAAATATAATATATAAAAAAAAGAATTTAATTTTGAGATAGTTTATATTTGATATATAATAAAAGCAAAAATTATTATGGAAATTAGGACTGCTTTAAACAAAAAGTGCTATAACAGAACCTACGAATATGGATCACAATGTCTATGTTAAACAATGCATTTTATTAAACTTAAAAATGTACCTACACTCTTTTACCGGAAAATCTTATTTAACACGTATTCCGAGTTAACAATTAAAAGGGTTATTATCTGAAGAATTTTTTAAATATCACTGATTCTCTATTTTATTGAAAATAATTCATCCAAAAATTAAAACTACAAATTTATAGCAATTAGATGTTTACTATTGTTTTAAATTTTGATTGAAAAAAAAAATTAGCTTTTTTAAATAAAATCCTTAAATTTTACTAGCTTCTAATTCGTGACAAAAGTATTTATTGCATTAATTACTATTTTGTAGATAATTATTAATACTAGTAAATTTATAATTAATCCAAATTAATTTTTTCAAATAGTTTAACTTTTAATATTTTTGTTATAAAAAATTTTAAGACAAAATTTACCGATTTTTTAAATTAAGTTTTTCATTTTTCTATACAATTTTCAAGTATACAGGTTTTTCCACAACTCAATAGGGGGGTTGGGTATAATAATATTTGTACGAGATGTATTGCTTTGTATTTAGTATAGTAAAATAGTATAAAATTTATATTTTACATATTTAATAGAAACAATATCGTGCCAACAAAGAGCAGTGCAGTCGTGGATACAATATAAAATGAAATAAATAAAATAAAAAGTAACAGTTAAAAAAGTTGTACATGTTAGTAAAATTGAAAAACAAAATATTAACCATACAATAATATTAAAAATTAATTTACAACAAATGTAGATGCTAATGAGCCAATAAGTGAAAACAGTAAGTTTGACAAAAACAAAATATGTATAAATAGATTAATTACATTTATTTTTGAATTGGAAATACAGTCGATTCCCCTTAATTGCGACACACCGGGACTAAAGCATTTTGGCCCAATTAAGCGGCTGCCCCAATTAAGCGTATTTTACATAAAATTAAACAATCCACATTTTTCTTTCAATAATTTTATTTTATAAATTCTTGGACAAAACTATAAATTGCATATAACCAAAAAATATAAACTTTTTAGAAAAAATAATAATAAATTCCAAAATAAAATAATAAATAGGTACATACATTTTTAATTCAATGCAAAAATATGTTTGTTTTTGTAACATTTCACTTCTACAACGCGAGGGTAAACATTAACCTTTGCTAGTTTTTTAAATATAATTTTCCAACTTGTGAATCAAAAAGATATGAAGCGTATCATATTAAATTCTTTGTAAATATTTTTCTTGTGAATATTTGTAACAAAATATGTACTGTGATCTTAAATTTACTGGCCCAATTAAGCGGAATGTTGTCCCAATTAAACATGTAAATTTACTGTTGGTTCCTTGGTTTGGTTTCTGTTCTTTGAGATTTGGCCCAAATAAGTGGCTGCCCCAATTAGGCGGTGGCCCAATTAAGCGGGATCGACTGTATTAAAAAATATGCTTCTTCCTGTATTATTTTATCTATATAATAATATAATTTAAATTTAAATAATGATTTTATATTAAAAATATTTTTTGTAGCATACTGTGCTGCTCTCAGTTAAAACGTTTAAGATATACATTCTTGTTTTTTTTTAATGATATAAATAATAATAATTGCATATTAAAAATATTAGTTTATTTTTGTAAAACAGTACTTATGTGCTGCTATAGATAAAAAGTGTTTAAATGTATTCCTGGTTTTTAACAATAATTTAAAAAAAATAATGATTTTGCGTTAAAATATAGGTATTTTTGTAACATAACTTGCAGCTATAAATAAAAATGTTTAAGAAATTAACACTTTCGGCCGTTACTTTGTGAAACTTTATACTGAAATAAATTAAATAAAAAAACTTTTTTAACTTTGAAAATTTCACAATTTATTATACAAAAGTTATGACTGTAGTTTCGACAAACATTGTCATTCACAAACTGTACATACATACATACATACATTCACAATCACGCCATGTACCCAAAAAGGTGTGGCACAAACTCTTTTTATCATCCCGAAATCAGTCACCTCAAAACATTCCTATCCAAACAAGCAACTTTCGCTTCATTCACATTCATAATTCCTCTCATACATGTTCTTTTATTCCTACTACTTGCAAACTTTCGCTCACGCAAAACACTCTCAATCATACCACTCCAACTACTCATCGGACGTCCACCTGCAAAAGTATACCATCAAAATCATTCAAATAAATCTTTTTAACAGCAAACGTTCATTAGACATTTGCTCAACATGACCAAACCATTTTAACTGACTAACACCAACTTTTGCTACAACATTTCTTTCAATTTCACACTCATCATACACTAATCGTATTTCGTACCCGATCTCTCCTATTTACACCACATACCCCACGTAAAAATCTCATTTCCACAGCTGAAATTTTCCGTTTAACTGTCCATGTTACATCAAATTTTTCTTCATATAGAATCACAAGCAGGTATCTCTTATATTCTAGTATTTACAAAATTTTGGAAAAAAACGTAATTAAATGACACTTAATGTTTAAATACACGCATAACAAAATTAATATTAAGTCAGTTTGGTTGCTTAAGATTGTAAATTGGGGAATTTATTGGCTTTATATATTTCCAGGGCCTCTACTAAGCGTGTGTTTAAACATTAAGTTTTATTTAATTACGGTTTTTCCAAAGTTTTGTAAATACTAAATTATAAGTTACCTGCTTGTAATTCTAGGATAATGTTTGTCAAAATTGCAGTCACAACAATATAAAGTGTAAAATTTTCAAAGCTAAAAAAGTTTTTATTTAACTTATTTAAAAATATTTAAAATAAAACAAGTTTCAGTTATAGTTTTGTATTAATATTTTTAAATTTTATGTTCTAGTTACTTATTTTGTTCCGTCTAGTAACTTGTGTCTACCTTCTGTTTACTTACTGTAAATGTAATTTGTATCTTTTTCTCTGATGAAGATAAACGTTGAGTTCGTCGAAATGTCGATTATTAATAAATATTAATATAGAACTATAACCTAAAGCTCTTTTATTTTAAATATAATAAGTTCTAAATTTTTTTTTACTGAATTAAAATTGTTTAGATAAGTTCCTCTGTTTTTCTACAATGTGTCTGCTTACTTATACTTGGGATAATCCGATATTAATAGCATGTCCGAACAAACCGTTTTCATGTATTTTCTATTAGATATATATATATATATATATATATATATATATATATATTTACTGTTATCTAGCTAAGGGAAGCAATATAACTTTTGTAAAAAGTCAACTTTCTCAATTTATAAACTAAATCTTTCTCTTTTCTTCAAATATTTCGCAAAATTTTCCGATTATTTTTCGTCGATTTTAGTACCTATTCTTTCGTCTTTATTTTAGCCATATATAAACCCCCAATCACCCAAAAATCACTCTCTTATTCGTTGAACCTATTACTACAAATATACCTATATTTATATCAAAATAAAGTTAGTTTTCAAGTAAACGTCGTGAATTATTTCGCGAAATAACCGCACGTCATCACAATTAGCGGAACACAACATAATTATTATTAAATAAATACAACCCTAGTAATAATAAATTGTTCCTTATATATATATATATATATATATATATATATATACGTATATAAAATAAGTGTATGAAATATCTTTCCTGTGTTTGTAAATAACCTTCATCTAATATTAACTTATAAATTATAAATTTTATAATAACTTATAAAAATTATGGTATAGTTTAGTGACTGGTACTGTTTCCAGATAACAAAGTTTGAGTTCAGTAAAAAAAAATCACAGTCCAACAAATATATATATATATATATATATATATATATATATATATATATATATATATTCTGTATTTAATAAAATAAAAATTAATTATTGCGTTCGTAAATATAGATTTTAATAACGATATTTTACGGAATCAAACCATTTTGAAATATGCCGATCTATACAACAAGTCGCTTGTATAACAAGTTCTACCGTATATTGATTCGGTGTATTTTTTTTTCTACACTTAAATAAAGAAAAAAAATTATGAATGACTATTTCAAGTTATTTATTTAAAAACTGTGATTCGTTTCGTTGTAAACTCTGAATTATTTAACAATATTTACGTTCACTAATAAATATCATTAGCTTGTTTGCACAACACAGAACTAGGAATAATTTCATCTAAAAAGTGTAAGAAAACAAAAACAAAATAATTTATATAGTTTCATATAGGTATTGTAAAATGCAACCGTGAATATATTATACATATGTGTATCAAAATCAAAGTAAGCATGTAATTTTTTCAATAACTATTTTTAACCTTTAACCAGTGATACATTTAATATTTATTGGTAATAATTTGTTTGATGAACCGATATAAAATATTGTAATATTTTATTAAAAATACGTTTATTTAAAAAATATATGAAGTTTTAATTCTCAAACACATATATAGGTGTCTGCTTAAAAAGTTAAAATATTATTCATACAGAAACTAAATTAATTAAATTGTGCACTAGAATAACAATATATAACAAATAATAAAATAAAGGAATACTTACAGTTTAATATAATAATTTACAAGTAACACAAAAACGTAACCATGAAAAATAAATTTTGACAAACGTGTACCATCATAAACTGCACACAACACACAACTGAAGTTAAAAATTTTTGACCATGCTTTTTGTTCGTAAGGGACCTAACAGGTTAGGCTTCAGAAATATTAGAAAAAATATAATATTAAACAAAAAAGTTTTTTACAAATTACATTCTTTTTTTAAAAACATACAATTATATGTTGCAATATACTTACTGAGGTCACTATATCTTTTTTTTTTAAGCTGCAATTAACAACATAATATTAAAATTTATTTTTAAAATATTAAATAAATTATAAATTATTAAAATAACTTAAAAGTCATCACAATATTTAATAATAAGTTTCCCCTCGCTAAGCAACAATTATCTAATATTTAACTTGATTAGCCGTAACTTTGTGATACATTTTGGAAATAAGATAAATAAAAATAACTTTGTTATATCATTAAAAACTTTATTCTCGTAACTGCAGTTTCAACCTGTTAGGCCATCGTCAGACGAATACAGACTACATACAATAATTATCTAATTAATTAAACTTTGATATAAAGCAACAATGGACTGACAAATTTAACTAGTCCGGAAAAGCTTTAATATTCTTTCCTCCATAAATTATAAATTAAGATTTTGTTTTTAAAATATTTTAGATAAATACATATAAATAAATTTTTGAAAATTGTTAGGTTATGCAGATGTAACGATTGATATTTCTTTTTGCATAATAAAATTGGCATAATTCACGACAGAAAAATATAATGCTCATAAAAAAATGTAAAAAAAAAATAATAACCAAATGTAAATGCAAGACAAAATATTTGTTTTCACGACAAAAAATTACTAAGTTAACAATAACTAATTTAATCTTTTAACCGGACCTGTCTAGTAGTGAGTGCAACCAAAATCTACTGACTCCGTCTCTGAACCAATAAAAATAACCTAACTTAGTAAAATAAAATTTCAGAACTTCAACTTAAAGCTTTTTACAACTTTGAATGCAAAGAAAAGTGGTATAGTAATCGGTACGGTGTGTGTAACATTTACCAAGGTTAAACAAATCATATAGAAATCCATTTTGGAGCCTCTAGATAACGAATCTAAACTTACAATTAGTTTATAAGGGTATATGAATGTGCGTCGTTCGCTCGCTCACTCTCTCGTCCAAATTGTTTTATCGCAATTCTTCATGGACCAGAGATGGCGCCCCTATTTATGTCCGCGTGCAAATTTTTAATTTTCTACAATTATGATTAGATTATGATATAGAAAAAAAGAATAATAGTAAAAATTTTAAATAATCAAAAGTGCTGGATATACTTTTCCTACAACTATACAATAGAAAAAAGAATAAAATAACTAGAAATTTTTTAAAACAACTATTTGTGTTTTAGTGAATTAGAAATGATATATATATATATATATAAGTAATTGGATAATGGGTATTTGCAGTCAATTTTGGAAAAAGGTGATTAAATAAAACTCATTTAAGTTTTTTTTAATTAAGCAAGCTTTCGGATATATTTTTATCCTTCATCAGGCCTCTGGAAAACATGAAACAACATATTGTACACTGTATATAATCTAATTTATGTCAGTAAAACAACATTAATTATTAAAAATTTTTTTCAAAATATGAACCAATTAGAAATTGTAACTAAGTATTATAAAAACACATAACAAAAACAAATTTAAATATATAACACAATTATACTTACAAAACTAACAGAGTAATTGTTACAATTTATTTTTATACACCATGTGATACAATGCATCAAATTTAGATACTGGATAAACTTTCAGATTTTATATGTAACAAACAAATATACTATCTAACGTATAAATTAATTTATGTTTTTTTATTTATAAATGTCATTGTTGAATTGTAGAGATTGATTATGTAAATATTCGTAAAAATATATGCTAAAAGTCAAATAATAAAATATTATGTCAAAAACAAACGTCACGTAGTTGTCAAATTAATTAAAATGCGTTTTTTGTATATATTAAAAAATTGAATTGTTTTCATAAAATTAATTAAAGTTAGGTGCGTTTTTTTAGTTTAAAATTCATTTGTATGAACTGAAATCGTCAACGTCAACAAAGAAATATTATCTTATTTCTTATAATATTTAATTGTATCACATGGTGTATTGTATCACATTGTATCACATGGTGTCATCATTGTATCATCATCATCATTGTATCACATAGTGTATAAAAATAAATTGTAACAATTACTCTGTTAGTTTTGTAAGTATAATTGTGTTATATATTTAAATTTGTTTTTGTTATATGTTTTTATAATACTTAGTTACAATTTCTAATAGTTCATAATTTGAAAAAAATTTTTAATAATTAATGTTGTTTTACTGACATAAATTAGATTACATACAGTGTACAATATGTTGTTTCATGTTTTTCCAGAGGCCTGATGAAGGATAAAAATATATCCGAAAGCTTGCTTAATTAAAAACTTAAATGAGTTTTATTTAATCATCTTTTTCCAAAATTGACTGCAAATACCCATTATCCAAGTACTTAAAAATTATTACCAGTCATTACCTATACCTTCGTATATATATATATACTGTTACCTAGCTAAGGGAAGCAATATAACTTTTGTGAAAAGTCAACTTTCTAAATTTATGATCTAAATCTTTCTCTGTTCTTCAAATATTTCGCAAAATTTTCCGATTATTTTTTGTCGATTTTAGTACCTATTTTTTCGTCCTCATTTTAGCCATGGATATAAACCCCCAATCACCCAAAAATCACTCTCTTATTCGTTGAACCTATTTCTACATATATCCTATGTATCTACTATGTATCAAAATAAAGTTAGTTTTCAAGTAAAAGTTGTAAATTATTTCGCGAAATAACCGCGCATCAACACAATCCGCGGAACACAACATAATTATTATTAAATAAATACAACACTAGTTATAATAAATTGTTCCTTTTACAAATGCATATAAAATAAGTGTACGAAATATCTACAAAGTTTGAGTTCAGTAAAAAAAATCACAGTCCAACAAATATATATATATATATATATATATATATATATATATATATATATATATATATTCTGTATTTAATAAAATAAAAATTTATTATTGCGTTCGTAAATAGATTTTAATAACGATATTTTACGGAATCAAACCATTTTGAAATATGCCGGTCTATACAACAAATCGCTTATAACAAGTTCTACTGTATATTGATTCTGTGTATTTTTTTTTCTACACTTAAATAAAGAAAAAAAATTGTGAATAACTATTTCAAGTCATTTATTTTAAAACTGTGATTCGTTTCGTTGTAAACTCTGAATTATTTAACAATATTTACTTTCACTATATGAAATTTTATACAACTAATAAATAACATTATCTTGTTTTCACAAAATAAAACTAGTAATTAAACACAAACAAAATACTTTATATAGTTTCATATACATAGGTATTGTAAAATGCAACTGTTAATATATTATACATAAGCGTGTATCAAAATCAAAGTAAGCATGTAATTTTTTCAATAACTATTTTTAACCTTTAACCAGTAATATATTTAATATTTATTGGTAATAATTTGTCTGATGGACCGATATAAAATATTGTAATATTTTATCAAAAATACGTTTATTTCAAAAATATATGAAGTTTTAATTCTCAAACACATATATAGGTGTCTGCTTAAAAAGTTAAAATATTATTCATACAGAAACTAAATTAATTAAATTGTGCACTAGAATAACAATATATAACAAATAATAAAATAAAGGAATACTTACAGGTTAATATAATAATTTACAAGTAACACAAGAACGTAACCATGAAAAATAAATTTTGACAAACGTGAACCGTCATAAACTGCACACAACTGACGTTAAAAATTTTTGACCACGTTTTTGTTCGTAAGGGACCGAACAGGTTTGGCTTCAGAAATATTAGAAAAAATATAATATTAAACTAAAAAGTTTTTTACAAATTACATTCTTTTTTTAAAAACATACAATTATATGTGGTAATATACATACTGAGGTCACTATATTTTATTTTATTTTTTAACCTGCAATTAACAACATAATATTAAAATTTATTTATAGAAGCAGCTATGTTTCAACTTGAAACAACTAAACTAAAAAAAATATCATGTAGATAATATCATGTAATAAATATCGCGTAGATATTTTTCTTTTTAATTTTTCTATATATAGGTTGTTTTTACAATTTTTATCAGAGCATCTAATTGAATAAATTCCTGAATTATCTAATTTGTCTTTTTTTAGAAATGTTTTTATTATTTAACATGTTCCCAAGTTTAAATTTATTTGAGAAAGCTAATTGTATGGCAAATTTTTTAAATAAGTTATTTAATTTATTGTGAGTGTTTCTATTGTAAGAAAATTTAAAAGTTTTTACATCATTTTTTCTATTAGAAGGGGTGAAACTAAGTGATTTAAAAAACACAATTTAGAAAACTTATTAGAAAACGTAAAATGTGAAAAAATTTGTAATGGCATAAATTCCAGTAGATTAAATACTTTTGAATCAATATATGTATGTATATAAAAATAAAGATAAATTGATGAACACAGATCTAACCCCCCTACAAAACAATTTGCTACGATTGGTCAAAAACACACCTACCACAAACCAATAATAACAAGATTTCAAATTTTTTTAAAAATAAATAAAACTATGTATTGTTTGTAAATCAACTTGTATTAATGTGTAGTTTACTTGTACCGATGAGGACAGCATTGCTGTTGAAATACGTATTTACGTTGTTAAATATATTTTTTGTGAATACTGACTAAGGCCCGTATTCTCACCTCATTTATAAAAGTGATTTTTGCTAAAAGTACTTTTGACGTTTACTTAAAATTATTTATTAAGCACTTTATAATAGTTTATTTAAATTTTATAATATCAAATATAATAAAAAGTATCAAAAATAGTAAAATTATTTGTATTTGATCAAAAGCAGAAGCAAAAAGTTATTTTTAAATTAATAATAAAAGCACTTTTTCACGAAAAAATGAGGTGAGAATACAGGCCTATTATGTGTTTACATTTACATTTTATTTTATAAATTAACAATTCACAATTACGTACTAAATGAATTTCAAACTTATTGGTATTAATTTATTAATTATTACTAATTTATTCGAGCGAAAATCAATTAAAAATTTATTATTAGTTTTATTTCGAATGAATATAAATTGTCTCGAAATGTTTTGGCGTTGTTCGGCTATTATAAGTTTAAATTTCTTTACAAAGGATTTTAATTTAGAGTAGTATCTTGTATCTAGTACACATCACCATTTTATTTTTGTTTTCTACTTTCGTATTTATCAAAAATTATAAAATTATAAAACACACAATAAAAGTTATTACTTAACATATGATTTTTTATAATAAAAAGAAACATGTTTTAAAGACAAATTTAATCATATAAAATTAGTTGACGAATATTAAATATTAAATTATTTTATTTCGAATTTAATGATGGATAAAAAAAACCGATGAATTTTGATGTACTAATAAAAGAAATTTAATAACTTGATAAAATATATTTTATTTTTTATTTAAATTTGAAATTTTCAGATTGATTACTGTAATAAAACAAGGATAGATTTATATTAAAAATTAGGGTTTTGCATTATTTGCAATTACGTATATAATATTTTAAAACGACGAAATAGTATTTTTTACCTTATTCATAAATGGAAAATACTTACACTATTAAAAATACAAAATAATGTATAGTATAAGAATTATGATTTAGAACGTATTTCGGTAAATTCGAATTAAAAAATCACAAAAAATTTTTTTTGTTTTCTGCAATCTTTGAAGGGTCTAGACTGTAGAATATACTCCTGAAATAGTTTTTTGATATTCAAATTAGCTTTGAGTGAAATTGCATTTTGAGGGTACAGCCGCAGCGGCCATATGAGACGCATATAATAATAATATATATTATAATAATATATAATAAAATATATAATATATAAAATATTACTATATAATAATATATAACAATAATATATAATTAGTTGTAAGTTAGAAAAAAGACATTTATCAACAAAATAACACTGACAAAACTTTTAAGGCAATTTTCTGAAAGGCATGTTTTTCAAACTGGCGTGCACGATTGCGGTCGATCTAATTAACATACAGTATTGCGGTTTGAACATACTTGTAAAGAACCTTTTTACTGGGAGCTTGACGTAGGAGGAAAATTTCTAAAAAGTTTATTTAAAGTATTTTTTTACAGCGCTTCAAACCTAAGAAAACAAGGAAAAAAAATGCCTTTTTTTCAGGCTGCTATTTTAACCACAAAATCTACTTTTTCTACTTTTTTCTACTTCAAGCTCCCGAAAATTTAGTCTATTTATGGAATATCATCCCATTTTTAATTGGAGATGAACCGTTCGGGCTGGACTGTGCACGCTAATAGAGCGTTCCAGTCGCGCGCGCGCATGCTATGGGAAAGAATTTTTGACTAAAAAAATTCGTATATGCAGTCTAAGATATGTACTATCTGATAACGAAAACCCTCAAGTTGTATCTTTTGTATTTTTAATAAAAAAAAATTACGAAAATAGGCTTATTTTCAGCAGCATTTACCCATAAAGTACTTATAAATAATTATGCAACCAGTATTACACAAGTGTATTGCCTATATTTATTATTAAACAAGATTAAAAGTATATGGGTAAACCCATATATAAACTACTTTGACATTTTTCGGAAAGTTGGCAACACTGTATTTTAATAATATTACAATTTATGTGCGCACTAGGAAATACTTTTCTGAAAATTTGATCAAAATCGAATAAATAATATAGCCACAATAATTTTTTTTTAAATTTTGTGATTTTTTTCCTCGATAAGTTGGCAACACTGTATTTTGTTAAAATTGCATAATTTATTTAGGCATTAGAAAAAAACTTTTATGAAAATTTGATTAAAATCGGTTAAATAAAATGGTCATAATAAATTTTTAAAAATTTTACTAATTTTTTTCTCGGAAAGTTGGCAACACTGTTTTTTGTTAAAATTACATAAATTATATGAATACTAGGAAAATCTTTTGTGAAAATTTGAGCAAAATCGGTTGAATAACATGGCCATAATAAAATTTTTAAAACTTTAGTTATTTTTTTCTCGGAAAGTTGGCAACACTGAATATTAATAAAATTACGTAATTAATGGGAGCACTAGGGAAATCTTTTCTGAAAATTTGATCAACATCGGATAAATAACGTAGCCAATATGAATTTTTAAAAACTTTAGTAATTTTTTTCTCGGAAAGTTGACAACACTGTATTATATTAAAATTACGTAATTTATGTGGGCACTAAAGAAATTTTTCCTGAAAATTTGAGTAAAATCGGATAAATAATGTAGCCACAATAAATTTTTAAAAACTATAGTAATTTTTTTCTCGGAAAGTTGGCAACACTGTATTATATTAAAATTACGTAATTTATGGGGGCACTAAAGAAATTTTCCCAGAAAATTTGAGCAAAATCGGATAAATAATGTAGCCACAATAAATTTTTAAAAACTTCAGTAATTTTTTTGTCGGAAAGTTGGCAACACTGTATTATATTAAAATTACGTAATTTATGGGGGCACTAAAGAAATCTTTCCTGAATATTTGAGCAAAATCGGATAAATAATGTAGCCACAATAAATTATTAAAAATTTTAGTAATTTTTTTCTCGGAAAGTTGGCATCATTGGAAAAAACCTAAACCACATGACCATCTTGGGCACTAGACAAATTTATCCTACAAATTTCATTAAAATCGGTTGAACCGTCTAGGAGGAGTTGCGGCCACAAAATTTTGACTTACGACCGAGCGAGCTGACAACGCACATCCATACACCCACATAAACTTAGTTCAGATTCGTCATCTAGAGGTTATATGAAGGATTTTTATATAAAATTTTTTTTTTTTGAAAATGTTGCAGACACCGTACCAAACGCTATATCACTTTCCCTGCAGTCAAAGTGGTAAAAATAATTCATAGATAGCACTACTAGTATTTAAATTACAGTTTTTTTTTTATCGACAGCACAATTTGATTTGCAAATAGTTTAAACATTACCATATAGATGACACTGTAAGATCATTGTTCGAAATAGTTGGCCAGTTGAATGTTGTGTTATAAATTTTCAAATACATACTGATGTTTATAATAATTAAAAAACATTAGTCTACAAACAACATTTAGATTTGATTTTAAATAATAATCATGTAAAAAAAGTGACAAACTATATTTAAAGTAATTGTTTACATTGACGGTCCTGCAGGTAAAATTCATTCAGCTTTATTGACCTTAGCTGCAGATTGATTACTTATCTTTCTATTTTTTTTTCTATTATTTAAATTTTATTTAGACAAATAGCTAGAACCTAGATCAAGTAGTAGTTATAGTTACAGAAAAAATTGTAAAATTAAATACGCAGCTATTTATTCTTCTTCTTATACTAGTAATTTTACACAAAATTCATCTGGCCAACTGGATTCGTGTCAGATTATAAGTTAACCTCTAATACTATCGACTACAATATTTTTATATTTTAGTTTTTATAAGAAGCTTTTTTTGGTAGAAAATTTAATTTTAATCATGTATAAGTTTATACATCATTGTCAATTATGTATAAGTGACAAAAATGTATTGTTCACTATACTTGATCTGGATTCAGATGGCAAACGTTTCGTAGATAAATTGGCAGCAATTATGCCAGAAATTGTAAGAATGATATTATTTGTTTTGATTGTAATATACATTATTGTATCTGAATCTTTTACTTTCCTTATTTTAGGTAGATTGCAGGATCAAATTACCGAATTGTATTTGTACGATTTGCTCTGTTCGATTGAATGAAGCTTATAAATTTATAAAACAATGTATCGATTCTCAAATAATATTAAAACAACATTTAGATGAAACACTTTGTCGATTATGTGCTGGTGGTGATAATATAACATTTACTTTAACTACAATGGATTCGGATAATGTATTGTTATCATACAAATTGGAAGTCATTGCATCGGAAATTGTAAGTAAAATACTAGCTTTAATCAGGTCCACGAAAAAATTATATGCTTATTAATTGATAAGTAATTATTTATTATCAATTCCATAAGTTTTGAGAACAATCCATTTTTATCCTAACCTAATTTAGAGTATTTTAAATTTTAATGCCATTTTTGGTTTTGTTTAATTGAAATTTATATAAAACAAGTTGTAATTTGAATACATGTACATTTACAATAAAAATTACATAAAACAATTGAAGGCCCGGATACAATAACCAGACATGCGCTCGAAACTTGACCCAGGTATAAGAAAAAATAACATTTTTTTAAGTTATCCGAAATTTATTTTAAAAAATATTATCGTGTGCAGCATTGAAAAACACATTGATTTCTATAAGAAATTTTTTAATCCGACATTTTTATTCCAAGAAAAAAAATAAAAACGAATTTTTTTTGTTGCACTATTTTAAGCAAAATTCAATGCCTCGTATTCTCACCTCACTTTTTCGTGAAAAAGTGCTTTTATCATCAATTTTAAAATAACTTTTTGCTTCTGTTTGTCATCAAATATAAATAATTTTTCTATATTTGATCATTTTTATTATATTTGGTATTATAAAATTTAAATAAACTATTTTAAAATGCTTAATAAATGATTTTAAGTGAACGTCAAAAGTACTTTTTTGAAAAAGCACTTTTTCATATGAGGTGAGAATACGGCCAAATGTTTTTTAAAACTTAAATCGCAAAAAATGATATTAAATATTAATGAAACTGGCAGATTTTTTCTGATTCGTACTCAGAATTATTTAGCGTTTCTGATGGTTACACTGACATATATAAGTAACGATAATTTGCTACTAAAAATTTAATGTAAACAAAAAAGCATAAAAAAGCACGTTTTTTTAGCTTCGGATTGAAAATGTGAGTGACGAAAGTTGCGGTACGAATAAATGTGAGTGAGAAAGTTGTTTTTTAATATGGAAGTAAGTTTTTGTGCAAAGTTGCAAGTCAATTGGTTGAATATTTTTTAAGATACAACGACTTGAATCTGAAATACATAAATATCTCGCTCGCGGCGTTTACGGCCGGCGTCTAGCGGCAGCGGAGTGAGCAAGTTGTTTGATAATATGAAAGGACGCGCTGCCGCTAACGCCGGCGGTAAACGCCGCGCGCGACATATTTATGTATTTCATATTCAAGTCGTTGTATCTTAAAAAATATTCAACCAATTGACTTGCAATTTGCACAAAAACTTCCTTCTATATTAACAAACAACTTTCTCACTCAAACATATTCGTAGCGCAACTTTCGTCACTCACTTTTTTAATCCGAAGCTAAAAAAACGTGCTTTTTTATGGTTTTTTGTTTACATTAATTTTTAGTAACAAATTATCGTTACTTATATATGTCAGTGTAACCATCAGAATTGCTAAATAATTCTGAGTACGAATCAGAAAAAATCTGCCAGTTTCGTTAATATTTAATATCATTTATCGCGATTTAAGTTTTAAAAAACATTGAATTTTGCTAGAAATAGTGCAACAAAAAAATTCGTTTTTATTTTTTTTCTTGGAATAAAAATGTCGGATTAAAAAATTTCTAATAGAAATCAATGTGTTTTTCAATGCTGCACACAACGATAATTTTTAAAGTGAATTTCGGACAACTTAATTTTTTTTCAGTTTTTTCTATACTTGGACTTTGGCCGGTCGAGTTTAGAGCGCATGTCTGGTTATTGCATCCGGGCCTTCAATTGTTTTATTAGATTTACTTATAATAAGTTTATTAGTTATTACAATTATGTTTTTGCTAAACTAAAATTTATTTCTGCAAGAGTCGTGGGAATAGTTATTATGAGAAAAATGTTGTTTTCTGTTGTGCGTGGGTTATTTTTAATCATTTGTTACTCTATAGCCAAGTAATGTACCCCTCCCAGCTTATAGTAGGATTACGAGGATTTAGATCATTCAATATTAGTTAAATATTATAGGGATTTGGTGTTATTAGTAGAAACAGTTTGCTCCCTTTATAATCCGGAGATTTTTTATTATATAGTATGTTTAATATGTAATTTTAATTTATATTTTTAGCTGGAATGTACTGAGAAGTTATCGGATTGTATTTGCTCAATTTGTTCGGTTCGATTAAATGAAACGTATAAATTTGTAGAAAAATGTTTCAAATCGCAAGAAATTTTCAAGCGATATGCAAAACAACAATCGCAAAATAGTGAAGTTATGAAAAACAAAATTAAAGAAGAGACTATTGATGAAGAATACATTAAACTAGAATTGGAAACTGATAGAAACATTAAAGTTGAAGATAGTTTAGAATCACAAAATAATACAATTTGTGATGCTGTTTGTATGAAAGATGAAGTGATTAAAGAAGAATACATTGAGGATTTGGAAAATGATACAAATATTAAATTTGAAGAAAGTTTGAAATCAGAATCTTTCGATTTACATTCAGAATTAATAATTAAGGAAGAATATTCTGATTTTGAGAATGAAACCGATATAAAACGTTTTCAAGCTAGTAGAACTTCAAATAAAAATATTTTCAGTTTGAAAAAAAATGATGAATCTGTAAAGAAAAGTGAATCTCACAAATGTGCATTATGTGAGAAAACTTTTACTAGAAGTCAATCTTTAAAATTGCATATTCGTGTACATACAAATGAGAGACCTTATAAATGCGAAATATGTGAGAAAACTTTTATTACCAGTGGATATTTGAAAGTGCATATTCGTACGCATACAAATGAGAGACCTTATAAATGCGAAATATGTGAGAAAACTTTTACTCGAAATGAACATTTGCAAGTGCATATTCGTACACATACAAATGAGAGACCTTATAAATGTGAAATATCTGTGAGAGAACTTTTACTCAAAGTGGAGACTTAAAAAGACATATCAGTTCTCATACAAATGAAAGACCTTATAAATGCGAAATATGTGAGAAAACTTTTACTCAAAGAGGAAACTTGAAAAAACATATCCGTTCTCATACAAATGAAAGACCTTATAAATGCGAAATATGTGAGAAAACTTTTATTCAAAGTGAACACTTAAAAAGACATATCCGTTCTCATACAAATGAGAAATCTTATAAATGCGAAATATGTGAGAAAACTTTTATTTAAAGTTCAGAGTTACGGACACATATCCGTTCTCATGCAAGGGAGAAACCTGTTGAATGCAAAATAGAAAACTTTTCCTCAGAGTAGAAATTAAATAGAAAGATATTTGTATTCGTAGTGTAACGATTTTGTAGTTCTCTTTTTATTAATGATTAATTTTTAAATATTCTTATGCCCCATTCAGACTGCTGTTTCGCTAGCGAAATCAGTGTTATGTTTTAGTGCAGAACTAGTGGTTCTGAACCAAATCACATGTAAGCTTATGGGGATATCCTGTACATGCGCGGATTTAGTTTCATTAGCAAATTTTGTTTCATCGCCACCAAAGTCTGGCCTGGTTAAAGTTCCTTAACAAAAATTTACTTATGTTTTAAAAACGGCCAATTAGATTTTACTAAAATGAGATAGCGTTGTATATCCGTTTTATTGAAAGAAACATTAAATTTATAATATGTAAATGAACAGTTTGGAAGATAAAATTAATATTATTTTGAAAACGCGTATTTAATATAATAAAATAACATTCATTTTAGACACATCAGAAGAAAAATTAGCGAAAATAAAGAAAATGGCGAATTCATCGTGTAAACTTGCAAAATTATATTTATGTTCTATACGATTCGAAATGTTCTGTTTCGTATTCGTATTTTTCAAATGTATAATCATAAAATTTATGATTAATTTGTTGTGTTAAATATGTATAGGTCTAAAAAAGAATTTACATACATACATACAAACACAATTACGCCATATACCCAAAAGGGTGTGGCACAAACTCTTTCCATTATTCCGAAATTGGTGAAACTCTTGTGCTTGTCCGTAAAATTAAAGCGGTAGTCTGAATGACACTTTATATACAATAATGTTTTTTTGATTTCTATAAAAATCAACATGAATTTGAAAATTTATCACACACCATGAAATGACAATAAACTTTGTTTATGCGTTCCTGATACAAATTGAAATTTACAGTCTTCATTGTGACAAGAAGATAACAGCTTGTTAATATTCTAATATAAGGATGACGGCATTTGCCCAAATCAATTTTATATTTTTTTTAAAATTTAGATTAATTTTATTATTATTAGATATGTAAAATATATTAAATGTTATTTATAATAAAATTAAAGTAATAAATAAATCAATATTATTATGTAATATGTATTTATAAGTTGTTTTAACTGTATTTAGTAATATGAATAAAATATAGTTCTTTCAAGTGTATCTTAATATTAATATTACTTTACCATATTACCAATGTAGAAAGAGGTCATTATATTATTAGTACAATAATGACATTGTTAAGCAGCAGTTGATTATTACCTATATACATCACTGGAGGCAGCATGAAACATAACTACAACGTCAAGTGTATTTAATGCATGGACTAATTTAAGAGGAAAGACAGGTTTTGGTTGTACCAGAGCGTTTATAGAAATTGTCTGAAGATCTATAGTACTCGTAGTTAAGGTTCAAAATTGCTTGCTTCAATCGTGTAATTATTTTATTTGTAAATTGGGCAAAATTTGGAACAGTTCGTGCAATTGGTTTATGTATCAATAAATAATTAACTTAAATAATTATCACTTAAGGGGTTTTCGTGTTTGTAAGGTTGAAAAAATCGATTATTTTTGCATTTTTTGCATCTTTATACATCGGAGAATATGTGGCTGAAATGCCATTACCGGCAAAAAACTTTTTAAGTCATAAAAAACGGGTTTGAATGAGATAATGTTCATACATACATATATACATACATACACAATCACGCCATATACCCGAAAGGGTGTGGCACAAACTCTTTTCATCATCCCGAAATCAGTCGCCTCCAAACATTCCTATCCAGCACAAGCAACTTTCGCTTCATCCACATTCATAATTCCACTCTCATAGGATGCTCTTTTATTCCTACTACTTGGAAACTTTCGCTAACGCAAGCCACCCTCTCAATCATACCACTCCAACTACTCATCGGACGTCCACGCAAACGTATACCATCAAAATCATTCAAATAAATTTTTTTTACAGCAAACTTTCATTAGACGCATTCGCTCAACATGGCTCCGAACCATCTTAACTGACTAACACCAACTTTTGCTACAACATTTTTGTTCAATTTCACACTCATACACTAATCTATTTCGTACCCGATCTCTCCTATTTACACCAAATACCCCACGTAAAAATCTCATTTCCACAGCAGTATTTTTTGTGTGTTCAGAATCAACATAATAGCTATCTGAAAACTTTTAACGCGTTTTTCTCAAAATTATTTTTTTTTTAAAAAACTATAGAACCGATCTTAGAAGGAAATTTTATTTGTTACTGGTTCAGCCAAGCAGAAGTGGAAATTTTGATCCCGTCGTAGGACAATACCCATGAGGACCTGTTGCGTTTGACGCCATTTTTTTTAAATAAAAAAATTACTGTTTTGAAAAAAGAAAAATACTGTTTTACAGCTCATTAAAAACCCTTTTCTACAGTGTAATTGGTTTTTATTGTGTTTGTTATTAAAGTTCCCAAAAAAAAAAATGTTGAAGAAAACAAATTTAACAACGCGTAAAAATCACTCGCCTTCGTTATTATTAAATATTATTTTACATAATATTTATTTTAATCCCATTTTAAGATCAGCCAGACATAATTTAATATCTGTCACAATTTTACCACTCCGACTAAAAACTCACTCAGATGTCAAATATTTATATTGTTTATGTAATAACGTGGTTGTTTTGGCTGAATCTGAAGAACAACTGAGAAGGATGATTGATAGAATTAATGTTGTTGGTAAAGATAGGAATCTTGTGTTGAATGTTATTGATAAGTGCAAAGTGCTTTAGTTCTTCGAGAACGGTGACTTGATGACTGAATGTAATGTATATATATATATATATATATATATATATATATATATATTGATACGGTGCACGTTTAGAACAGGTAGTTGAGCAGATGTGTATTTGGGTAGTTTGCTGTCTATGACCGTTTTGATCGTGAAATTGAAAGGAGAGTAAATGCTGCTGTTGTACGGTTTTGGGTGCTTTAGGAACTTTTGCTAGGAATGTAAATGTTTCCAAAGAAGTACGTTTGAATATATACAATGCAGTTTTGGTGCCTACGTTGATGTATAGGGTAGTGAATGTTGAGTTTGGTTGCAAAAGCATAAACGGAAAATGACTGCTGTAGAAATGAGATTTTTACGTGGGGTATGTGGTGTAAATAGGAGAGATCGGGTACGAAATAGATTAGAGTATGATGAGTGTGAAATTGAAAAAAATGTTGTAGCAAAAGTTGGTGTTAGTCAGTTGAGATGGTTCGGACATGTTGAGCGAATGTCTAATGAACGTTTGGTTAAAAAGATTTATTTGAATGATTTTGGTGGTATACGTTTGCGTGGACGTCCGATGAGTAGTTGGAGTGGTATGATTGAGAGTGTTTTGCGTGAGCTAAAGTTTCCAAGTAGTAGGAATAAAAGAGCATCCTATGAGAGGAATTATGAATGTGGATGAAGCGAAAGTTGCTTGTTTGGATAGGAATGTTTGGAGGCGACTGATTTCGGGATGATGAAAAGAGTTTGTGCCACATTCTTTTGGGTATATGGCGTGATTGTGTATGTATGTATGTAAATTAAAACTGAATAAAAATTAAAGTTTGTATGGTTGTATGGTAATAGTGGATGGAGAATGTAGGAAGTTGGTATTGAAATTTAGTGATATTTCTGTCATAAATGTACAGGAAGGCATAGCATTTATAGTTACACACACACACATAAATATTATTATATATAAATAATTTCTAATTGTTTTAAACAATTTTAATTGCATTATCAAGCAGCAACATATAACTAATTTTTCGAAACTTTGACCGACTTTGACCAAATAATTAATTTAGTTTTTTTCTTTATTATTATTTTTCCTAGTTAAAATGAAAAAATGTCAACGACACGCGGTGTTCCCAGGCGGCCACCCATCCAAGTACTAACCGCGCCCAATATTGCTTGACTGCCGTGATCGGACGAGAACGATTTTGATTTGATTTTGAATATACGTTTATTGTTTCATAAGACATTACATAAAATTTACAAGAAATATAGAGAAAATTTACAAGAAATATATGTATTAGAATATTCTATTTTACAGTATTTCCTGGCTTGATCGCCTTACATACTAGATTTAGTTTTTATAATTTAGTTAAAATTTAAAGGAAGATAGGTACTTTTATTTATTTAAATTTTGGTATTATACAAATTATTTTATTTTTACAAAGATCATGCGCTCGATGTTTGCTCTAAGCTATTTAGTTTTATTTTTGTATTTTTTCTTAACCTAATTATATATACATATTTACAATTTTATGGGGTATTTTGGGTACTTTAATTTATTGATTTTGTGGCATGGGTTCGTCGAAGATGGGCAAGTTTTGGTAAGGTAGTTTGTGTTTGATTTTGAACGGTGTGTTGTGTCGTCTGATTTGTGTTATATGTTTTGTGTAGGTGTTGTTATTTAATTGTGTTTTGTAAAATTTTTGTGATATGTGTGCTGTGTATTCGGTGATGGGTGGTATGTTTGCCTGTTCGTGTAAGGTCGGGTATTTTCAAAGTGGTATGGCCCGGTATGGCCGTTGACGTACATAATCATTTTAATCCATGTACTTATAATATGTATAAGCATTATATATATTGAAAACTATTCTTTTAAAAATATATTTTGTGGTTCTGAAAAGAACCTCTATATTAATATAGAAAAGAATTAAAACATAATATACAAATTATTATATTATTGTTAAACTTTATTCGATTTGCAATCTTTCGTTTTACTTTAATTACTGTAGCAATATTCGATTTCATAATAACGACAATGTTTACAATGTCTGATACATATTTATTTATAAATATAAAAATTATTATGATATATTTGTATATTTATTAACCTTTGTATATCTGAAACCTTTTTATAAATTTTCTTACTATTCAATTTAGTAGAAAAATATATAGGTAAGGTACATGAATTGAAAATTATTATTAATTAAGGTAAACCCGGGTAAGTGTGATTCGGAGGTAAGTGTGAATGGATTTTTTTAAAATTATTAATAAAAGGCGGAAAGGCACGACATCTAGTTCATAAACTCTAGACTACTCTTTCCTAATATAGCCACTATGAATGTATCGCTTCCGACGTTTCTCGTTCTGTTATTACCGCTTGACATATGCGCGTCCTTAGCTGTTTTTCTGCGAGTGACAGGAGGAATTTTGATAAATTCAAAATAAAATCAATTATTGAGGTAAGTGACTGATATTTGTCGATTTTATGTATATAACATATTAAGGTTTATTGCACTATGGCTGCTTTTTCTCTTTATTTTTCTGGTTATCTATAAATACCATATTCACATTTACCCCATGCATTTTCCAGTTTGAGGTTAGTGTGAACATGTGCTTGAGGCAAATGTGAACGTGTTCTTTGCGAGGAAAAATGTGAACATTTAATTGGGGTAAATGTGAACGTATTACTTTTGATTGTGAACAATATTGTTATAATTCAATTTACTTCCAGAAAATGGTGCGAGTGTATAAAAGAAAGACTGAAAGAGGTGGAAAATACACAAAAGAAGATATGCAGAATGCTATAAACGAAATAAAAACAGGAACTTTAACTATACATCGGGCTCACAAATTGTTTAATATTCCAAAAACTACTTTATTCTACCATTTGAACGGAATCCGTGGACAGAAAAGCGAGACGCAAGGACGTGCACCAACTATTCCTAAAGAAGATGAAACCCGATTGGCAAATAGTCTTCGAACAATGGAAAAATGGGGTTTTGGAATCACGAGAAAGGAGCTATTATTGATTGTTGCAGATTATGTATCAGAAAACAAGCTTAAAACAACGTTTAAGAACAATATACCGGGGGACGAATGGTTTAAAAACTTTAAAATGCGTCATAACCTCAGTATAAAGAAGCCTCAGTCAGTTGAGTACGCTCGCAAAAAGATGACAGATCCATTTGTGGTAAACGAATATTTTGATATTTTAGAGATTACTTTAACAGAGTTATCATTGGGGAATAAACCTCAACAAATCTGGAATCTTGATGAGAGGTCTTTTTGTCATGATCCATATAAAACAAAAATTGTTGGTGACAAGGGAAAGCCCTCCTCCAGGACAGTATCAGGCCCTGGAAGAGAAAATACTACTGTACTAAGTGCTGTGTCTGCTTCAGGATTAAAGGCTCCGCCGCTTATTGTATATAAGGGCAAAAATGTATGGGATGCATGGATCCCAGATGAAGAAAACTCCTTTAAAAGAATGGCATTTGCTGCCAGCAAAAAAGGTTGGATGGAAAGTGATATATTTTTAAATTACTTTAAAAAATCCCTCCTACCAACGTTCGGACCAGAACGACCGACTCTTATCGTCTTCGATGGACACAGCACTCATATCACTATTCCTTTAATAGAATTGGCAATGGAAAATGACGTAACAATTCTCAAGCTACCTCCCCATACAAGCCATATTCTTCAGCCGCTAGATTTATCTGTATTCAGGTCAATGAAAGTAACATGGGATGAAAAATTAGTGGCTTGGCAAAGAAAGAACGTAGGATTGAAAATGCCTAAAAAAGTTTTTTCTGAAATGATCGGCCAAACTTGGAAGAACCTTAACCCAGCAACTATAATGAATGGTTTTAAAAAAGCAGGGATATGTCCAATTAATCGAGCTGTAATACCAGAGTCCACATACGATCCGGATAGTTTGAAAAGGTGGAAGAAACAAAAACAGCTGCAAGGACAATCAGCCTCTCCTAATGCTGTTGCTGATCAACCAGAAAACATAAGCACCGATGTTCAACTCGCAGCAACAAAATCTGATTATCCAAATGTTACCTCTCCCCAGCCAAGGACACAAGTGTCATTTGAAGAGATTCTGCTTAGAAAAGTCAAGAAATCAGGACAAGAAGAAGTACCAAAAATTAAAAAGAAGAGGGTGGCAACGGGAGCAGAAGTAATCACTTCAGCACAAGTATTGGCTAGATTGACAGAAGATAAAAAAATGAGAGAACAAAAAATCGCCAAGATACAAATAAACTGTCAAACAGTTAAAAGAAAGCGTAAGGTTCAGCACGTAATTGATAGCGACACAACAGACGAAGACATCACTGCCGTCCCTCTAATGGACTCGGAAGATGACATGGATCCTATGAGCCCTGAAATTATTTATAATGAAGCCCAAGAAGACGAATCATTTGTTGCAGATTTGGGAAAATGGGTACTTGTTAAGTATTCCAGCAAAAAAAGAATTAGACACTTCGTGGGAAACATTTTAAAGCAAACTAATAATGGATGGGAAATAAAATTCTTAAAGGTGAATAATAAACAATTTTTTTGGCCTGAAAGGGATGACATAGATGTCGTTAGTACTGACAATATTGTTAAAATTCTGCCAACCCCCACACAGGGACGACGCGGTGATAATTTTATTTTTCCTGTAAATTTTTCAGGATTTAACTTAATGTTTTAGATTTTTTTGGTAGTCGAAAATTTTTGATAAGTTTGTATCTTCCTATATTTTTTAAATATTAAAATGTTCTAAAAATGAATATGGTGCTTTTTTTATTAAATTTTCACACTTGCCTCTTATTATCTTTAATAGACTGCAATACGGTAAGTACACGCCGACTTCACACTTACCCCAGATAACGGGGGAAGTGTGACCGTCAGACGTCGTTTTAAAAAAATAATTTTATAAAAAAAAGTGTTTCGTTTATAAGCATTTTAAAGTACAGATTTATATAGGCAGCTATTCGTACTACATATTGCCAAAATAAAGAAATCGTTTAGGCAAGTATGTTAGGAAACATAATGATTATAAGTTGCACTATTCAAAAATACGTTCACACTTACCCGGGTTTACCTTATACAGGATTTATATTTATTTATAATTAGAAAAAGTGAAAATGACCTCCAATTATTAAAATATATTCCCAATGTATTTTCATTTAAACTATTAAAGATTATTAAAAGTTATTACTAATAGCTTTGAAACTGATAATTATTTTTCATTTATTCAATATGCCATTCGATATAGTTGTTGAACTTAGAACAAGAAACATCTCTACTGAAAATCTATGTTGTATTTAATTTAAAATAAAAACTCATATCTCTAAAATATACAATAAATTTAATAAAATATGAATATAAAAATTCTCAAATTCTTAATTTTAATATCTATCGTACATAAATTAATGTATAAATTAAATAATTAAAATATTTGGTTAAATTTTATTGTAGTGTAGGTATACGCCATGTAGTAAACTGTTGTAGGTATATCAAGTTTGTTTTGTTAATGTACATAAAAATTTCAAAGCTAATAAAAATATTTACACATGTAATTTAAATTTTGTCGCATATTGTACTTTTCAAACTCTGTTTATAAAGACATAGCTTATTAAAATTGTCCAGAATTAGGGCTCTTAATCCTACTAAAGGAATGATTTCTTTGATTTAGTTCACTTCTAATAATTTTAGCTATACACTAACATAATGTTCTAAAATATAGACAATAATCCAGATATTTTACATACCACATCTACTTAAATCATTTAGCACACAAAAATATTACACAATTGACCGTGATTTACAAATTAAATTATGTTTACAAAATTATATACCTTTAAAAATTGGAATTAATATATCAAAATTCCACAGTTTTAAAACGTTTTTGCTTTCTTTGTCTTCCATTTTAACTGAATATTTAATAGATATTTTACTTCCTCTCTGTTTACGTCGAATGATGTACAAGAACGCGTGACGCGTATTAAAAAATATTAGGTATAATTTATATTACAGTACAAATTATATACGTATCATCCGAAGCACCAGTGTGTTTTAAAATGTATTCTCGATATTTATCATGAATATTAATTTATTGTATAGGATTTAAAATTATTCATATTTTTGGTCAATATCTATTTTGCTATTTTCCAGTTACACACAGCTTGATTTAACATATAAGGTTTAATATAAAATATATAATTGCACCTAACCTAATATCTAATATTTTTATATTGACAAAACACAAAACTGATATTATTGCATAATAAAATGTTGCTATTATAAAAATCTTAGCAATACGTGCATAGAAATCTATTTTTGTCTGTGTATAAATTAATAGTATATTATCCGTTGGAAATGTTTTAAAAAGTATTTTTCCAAATACTTAACAGCTGGTTGTAGCAATGCTTGTAAACAGATATCAATAGAAAAACAAACATAGGCATATTCATATATTTTTATGATACCATGTATTTTATGAATACGAAAAAGATATATTCTTTAAATCGACACGACAAACAAAGTACCCACCAACTTAGGTACATTTCTGTTGCCTTTTGAAGTATTTTTTTAAACCACTAGAAGAACATAATTATAGTTATGTATGGCACTTAACAACTTATGTTTCAGATATGGAAATGTCCATATGTTTGGGCGTTCTAGAAAAGTATAATACAGTGGAACCTCGGTATACGACCTTAATAAGTTCCTGACGTTTGGACTTATACCGAATAGGACGTATACCAAACCAACATTTCTCATAAGAAATAATGTAAAAATGATTAATCCGTTTTCTTGTAAAAAAAAAAACTTCTCTTGATATGGTATATTAATGATGTTGTAAAATAATTATTTAGTTTTCTGTTGGTTTTCGTTTGCCTTTTTGCAATTCATGATTAATAAAAATAATAAAATTTTACTTAAAAATGAAAATCAGAAGAAACTTAACAAAGTTATAGACCGTGGCTCCACGCAGGTCTGATACACTAAAAGGGCAGTACACCAACCAAGGACTCTCCCCATCAGAAATTACATAGTTTTAAACCAAATGAAGTCAATATACATTCGTGAATAGTGTAGATATCATAGTATTACTTGTTCATATATAGCGCGTATAATTGAATTAAGTCGTATACCGTACAAAAGTCGTATACCGAGCAAAAAAAATTTCACCCAAACTGGACGTATTCCAAATTAAACGTATTCTAAAGCAAACGTATACCGAGGTACATCACTGTAGTACAAATTCAAAATTATTGGAAAGGAAGAAAAAAGGATGCTTAATATATGCAGCATCGTCGATTATTGCATTACGTCAAGCTGATGAAGAACAATAATTTGGAATTGCAATTTGGGAATTAGCAACGAAGTACTAAATAAAAATAATATTATAAAAATAATATTATAAAAAATCCCAAAACCACACTTAAATTAAAATAAAGCTAAATACGTATTTCGGAAGCTAAGCTTCCATCTTCAGTAGCAAATAAATTTACAAAAATCTTACCTGTGATCCTAGTACATGAACACTTAAGCACTTGTCAAAGGTCACTCAACGAAGTACTAGATCAAGAAAATATTATCAATATATTAATGAATAAAACTATACACAAAATCCGTAATTCAAATATTTATTTATTATTAGATAATCACATATTGAATCAAATACCGCTGCATGAACATAGAGTTCAATCAATTAAGCTTATATCATTATTTTAAAATACAAGTACATAATCTAACTTAATCCATAACTTTCACAATAGAACGAAATCGACATCATTATATATAAAAATGGTACATTTTAAAAATCAATACTTTAATAACTGTATTTATATTAGAACTCAGTATTAGTAAAATACATACATACATACATACACAATCACGCCATGTACCCAAAAGGGTGTGGCACAAACTCTTTTCATCATTCCGAAATCAGTCGCCTCCAAACATTCCTATCCAAACAAGCAACTTTCGCTTTATCCACATACATAATGTTTATATTATTATTTTTGTAATATTAAGCATTATTATAAAGTTTATAAATATCAAACAACTTATTTGATTGATATTATTTAAATATTTTATATATAATATTTTTGACTTATGATATATATATATGTATATTAATTAATTTAATTAAGTAAAAAACATTTTGTTATTTGTTTTTCTGTATTATGTATACTTTTCATATACTTTTACAATCTACATTACGTAAACAATAAATATTTCACTAAATATAAAGGACAATTTTTGTTTATCTTCAGTACAGTTTTTGTTTGTGACAGTTTAAGTTGTTTCGTTTAAATATATCTGACGAAGAATATGATTATACAAGATGATACCTGTACAATCATTTGAAAAATACGAACAGAACATTTATAATAGTATAGGACATAAATATAATTTTACAGGTTTATAAGATAAATTCGCCATCTACTTTGTTTTCGTTAATTTTTCATTTAATGTGTCTAAAATGAATGTTATTTTAATATATTAAATACGCGTTTTAAAAATAATATTAATTTTATTT
Source organism: Clivina fossor (assembly GCA_963966155.1). Taxonomy (NCBI): domain Eukaryota; kingdom Metazoa; phylum Arthropoda; class Insecta; order Coleoptera; family Carabidae; genus Clivina; species Clivina fossor. Next base: position 252,021 of record CAWYQG010000471.1, read on the forward strand.
TCCAAACTGCTTATTTACATAGAATTTGACGTTTCTTTCATAAAAATACATATAGATCGCTATCTCATGTTACTGCGAAATCTAATTGGCCGTTCTAAAAACATAAGTGAATTTTAGTTAAAACTTTGGCTGCGATGAAACAAAATTTGCTAATGAAACTAATTCCGTGCATTTGCAATATATTCCTATAAGATCACATGTTGTTTGGTTCAGAACTACTAGCTCTGTGCTAAAACATTACACTGATTTCGCTAGCAAAAAAGCAGTCTAAATGAGGCTTAACAAAATTTAAAAATTAATCATTAATAAACAAAAGAACACTATAAATACGAATATGATTTTAATTTCTACTCTGAGGAAAAGTTTTTAATTTGGCATTCATCAGGTTTTTTCTTTGCATGAGACCGGACATGTTGCTTTAAATGACCACTCCACATAAAAGTTCTCTCACATATCTCGTATTTATAAGGTTTCTAATTTGTATGAGAACGGGTATGTCTTCTTAAATCTCCACTTTGAGTAAATTGTTTTTCACATATTTCGTATTTATAAGGTCTCTAATTTGTATGAGAACGGATATGTCTTTTTAAATCCCCACTTTAACTAAAAGTTCTCTCACATATTTCGCATTTATAAGGTTTCTCCTCTGTATGGGTACGCATATGGCTTTTTAAATTTCCACTTTGAGCAAATGTTTTCTCACATATTTCGCATTTATAAGGTCTCTCATTTGTATGTGAACGGATATGTCTTCTTAATTTTCCACTTTCAGTAAATGTTTTCTCACATATTTCGCATTTATAAGGTCTCTCATTTGTATGTATACGCATATGATTTTTTAAATATCCACTTCGAGCAATTGCTTTGTTACATATTTTGCATTTATAAGGTCTCTAATTTGTATGTATACGAATATGTCTTTTTAAAGTTCCTTTCAATAAAAGTTTTCTCACATATTTCGCATTTATAAGGTCTCTCATTTGTATGTCTACGAATATGAGCTTTTAAATTTCCACTTTGAGTAAATGTTTTCTCACATATTTCGCATTTATAAGGTCTCTCCTTTGTATGTGAACGGATATGTACCTTTAAGTTTCCCCTTACAGTAAAAGTTTTCTCACATATTTCGCATTTATAAGGTCTCTCATTTGAATGATAACGGATGTGTCTTCTTAAGTTTCCACTTTCAGTAAAAGATTTCTCACATATTTCGCATTTATAAGGTCTCTCATTTGTATGAGAACGGATATGTTTTCTTAAATGTCCGCTTTGAGTAAATGTTTTCTCACATATTTCGCATTTATAAGGTCTCTCATTTGTATGCATACGAATATGAACTTTTAAAGTCCCATTTGTAGTAATTGCTTTTTTACATATTTTGCACTTATAAGGTTTCGCCGTTGTATGAGAACGGATATGTTCCCTTAATTTTCCACTATCAGTAAAAGTTTTCTCACATAATGTACCTTTATGAGAATTTCTTTTCTTTACAGATTCATCATTTTCTTCCGAGCTGAAAATATTATTTTTCTTCAAATCTCTACTAGCTTGCCAATGTTTTATATCAATTTCATTCTCAAAATCCGAATATTCTTCCTTAATTATTATTTCTGAATGTAAATCTAAAGATTCTGATTTCAAACTTTCTTCAAATTTAATATTTGTATCAGTTTCCAATTCTACTTCTTCAATGCAATCTTCAGTGATAGCTTCTTCTTTCATACAAACTGCATCAACATTTGTATTATTTTGTGATTCTAAACTTTCTTCAACTTTAATGTTTATGTCAGTTTCCAAATCTAGTTTAATATATTCTTCATCAATATTCTCTTTTTTAAATTCGCTTTCATTTTTAATTTCGTTTTCTATGACTTTATTATTTTGCGATTGTTGTTTTGCATTTCGCTTTAAAATTTCTTGCGATTTAAAACAGTTTTCTACAAATTTATAGGTTTCATTTAATCGAACAGAACAAACTGAGCAAATACAATTCGATAACTTCTCAGTACATTCCAACTAAAAATATAAAATTAAAATTATATATTACATATAATACAAAATACTGGTTTAAAGGGATCTTAATAAAGAAATATATTTCTACTAGTAACACCTAGTCCCTATGGTATTTTACTAATATTTGATTTATTTGTGAGATCTAAATCCCACTACAAGCTGTGTGAATACGTACGTTACTTGCTTATGAAGTAACAAATGATTATAAATACAAGACGAAATTTTTACCAGCCAGAAAACAGACAACAATATTTTTTCTCATAATAGCTATTCCCAACTATTCTTGCAAAAACAAATTTTAGTTTAGCAAAAACATATTATAAGAATTAATAAACTTATTATAAGTAAACCTAATAATGTAATATAGGACATTTGAACAAATAAATGTTCGTATTGTCTTGTGAAATTTAATATAATAACACTCAAAAAATATTGAGATTTTAAATTTTTTATCCCCAAATATTTCACAATGATAATCAGTCATTGAATCGGCTGTTAGGCTATGCATCAATGACTGGCCAGTTTTAACCGTAGACACGTGTTTCGGTCTTTAGGACCTCATCAGTACGGTGCTCTGATCAGTTGCTGAAAGGCAACTGATACCGGTGTTAGTTCTGGCTGCCTTTTTATGGCAAGTACTTTAAACCAATAGCGAAGAGTAGTAAATAAATACCACTAACGCCATCTACACAATAATGCGATAAGCAAGTATAATATAATGTAATATAGGACATTTGAACAAATAAATGTTCGTATTGTCTTGTGAAATTTAATATATTAAAAGCCAGTCATTGATGCATAGCCTAACAGCCGATTCAATTACTGATTATCATTGTGAAATATTTGGGGATAAAAAATTTAAAATCTCTATATTTTTTGACTGTTATTATATTAAACCTAATAAAATAATTATTGTTTTACGTAATTTTTATTGTAAATGTACAGCTATTCAAATTAAAACTTATTTTACATAAGTTTTAATTAAACAAAACCAACAAACGTATTAAAATTTGAAATACTCTAAATTAGGTTAAGTTAAATTTGTCTGTTCTCAAAAATTATGGAAGAGACAATAAATAAATGATTACTTATCAATTTCTAAGCATATAATTTCGTTTCGTGGACCTGGTTAAAGCTAGTATTTTACTTACAATTTCCGATGCAATGGCTTCCAATTTGTATGATAACAATACATTATCCGAATCCATTGTAGTTAAAGTAAATGTTATATTATCACCACCAGCACATAGTCGACAACGTTCTTCATTTAAATATTGTTTTAATATTATTTGAGAATTAAAACATTGTTTTATAAATTTATAAGCTTCATTCAACTGAACAGTGCAGATTGTACAAATACCATTCGGCAATTTGATCCTGCAATCTACCTAAAATAAGGAAAGTAAAAGATTCAGATACAATAATGTATATTACAATCAAAACAAATAATTTCACCCTTACAATTTCTGGCATAATTGCTTCCAATTTATCTACGTAACGTTTGCCATCTGAATCCAGATCAAGTATAGTGAACAATACATTTTTATCACTTATACATAATTGACAATGGTGCATAAACTTATTCATGATTAAAATTAAATTTTCTACCAAAAAAGCTTCTTCTAAAAAGTAAAATATCAAAATATTGTAATTGATAGTATTAGAGGTTAACTTATAAAAATCTGACACGAATCTAGTTGGCCAGATGAATTTTGTGTAAAATAAAACTAGTAGAAGAAGAAGAATATATAGCTGCGTATTTAATTTTACAATTTTCTCCTTAACTGCTACTTAATCTAGTTTCTAGCTATTTGTCTAAATAAAATTTAAATAAAAGAAAAAAAAATAGAAAGATAAGTAATCATTCTGCAGCTGAAGGAATTTTACCTGCAGGACTGTCAATGTAAACAATTACTTTAAATATAATTTGTCACTTTTTTTACATGATTATTATTTAAAATCAAATCTAAATGTTGTATGTAGAATAATGTTTTTTAATTACTATAAAAATCAATATGTATTTGAAAATTTATAACACAACATTCAACTGGCCAACTATTTCGAACAATGATCTTACAGTGTTATCTATATGGTAATGTTTGAACTATTTGCAAATCGAATTGTGCTGTCGATAAAAAAAAAACTGTAATCTGAATACTAGTATTGCTATCTATGAATTATTTTTTAACAAGTATTTGCATTTTTACATTCTTCTGAATCACAACGAAGTCTGAGAAGTCCACTTGGTATTAGGAACGCATGAATAAAGTTGAAAATAATTTAATTTATTTATTGCTTATTTTATCTAATATTTTACTGAAAAATAAATTATCTCAAATTTATAAAACGATCTTTAGAAAAATATATAATGCCGTCGGGGAAAACTACATCGGATGATTCCTATGAATAATCTAAATAAAAACCATCAAATAAACATATGTCCGAAAATGCTTTTTAGCGGAACTGTAGCCGTTAGAAGTTTATTACATGAAACATCAATCGCGTTAGCCTTATTTATTATATCAGGAAAAAAACAACGTATGCGCTTTCAGCACGACAGTGCACCGCCTCATAGAGCAAGAGTAGTGACAACTTGTTTAAACGTTTATTTCCCTAGGAAATGGATTGGCTACGAAGGTCCAGTTGCCTGGCCTCCAAGGTCCCCAAATTTGACCCCACTGGACTTTTATCTATGGGGACATATGAAAGAACTTGTTTACAAGGTTCCAATAGCAACCCGGGAGTAGTTGCTGGAACGAATACAGAAGGTCGCAAATGAAATAAGAAATGACCCTGATGTGATGGCTCGAGTTAGAGATTTACTCGTCCGACGTTGTCATGCTTGTATTAAAGCCGAAGGAGGCTTTAAATTAGTACCTTAATTATTGTTTTTGTTTTTTACAACTTTGACTGCAAGGAAAATTGGTATAGCGTTTGGTACGGTGTCTGTAACATTAGCAAAAAAAAAAATTTGTATAGAAATTTTTCATATAGCCTCCAGATGACGAATCCGAACTTAGTTTATGTGGGTGTATGGATGTGCGTCGTCAGCTCGCTCGGTCGTAAGTCAAAATTTTGTGATCGCAACTCCTCGTAGACGGTTCAACAGATTTTAATGAAATTTTCAGGATAAATTTGTCTAGTACCCGAAATGGTCATGTGCTTTTATTTTTTTCCAGTGATGCCAACTTTCCGAGAAAAAAATTACTAAAGTTTTTAAAAATTCATTGTGGCTATATATTATTTATCCGATTTTGATCAAATTTTCAGAAAAGATTTCCCTAATGCTCCCATTAATTATATAATTTTATTAATATCCAGTGTTGCCAATTTTCCGAGAAAAAAATTGCTAAAGTTTTTAAAAATTTATTATGGCCATGTTATTTAACCGATTTTACTCAAATTTTCACAAAATATTCTCCTAATAATCGTATAATTTATGTAATTTTAAAAAAATACAGTGTTGCCAACTTTCCGAGAAAAAAATTACTAAAATTTTTAAAAATTCATAATGACCACTTTATTTAACCCTTTCGTCCCTGAATATAAAAAATAGATTTTGAAACAAAAATTATTAATATTTGGGACAATTATGTGTCACCTAATATTATTTAACTAAAAAAAAATTAATTATGCTGGGGGGTTGGGCGAGGGGATGTGGTACAACTGTTTACCAACAGGGTTTTAGTGTGGTACAAAGATGTACCATCAGGATTCAAATGGCGCAGTTAGAAATTCAAACATATTGTTTGTATGACTTATTCATTTATTATTTTGTATGATATAACATGAAACAATTTTTGCACAAAGGCACATTACATTCTTGGCAAATAATTTTTGTTCTTTTTTGTATTTTTTCTGTTGTGCATCTTGTACACCTTCTTCTGGTTTGTTCTTCTACTGGAAGGTGCAAAGGTGTTACTCCAAACAGTCTTCTTTTCTTAGAAGGAAGGCCCCTTTTTGGTAGAGGCATGGAGGTAGTTGCCATGCCTTGTGTTATAAGTTCTTCCGCAAGAGTTACCATGAATGACAGATATGGAATTTGTTCATTCTTCCGTCTCACATCATTGTACAAAATCCATGCATTTACTGCTGACATACTTAGACATGTGTAAAACACTTTTTTCCACCATTTAGCAGATTTCCTGTCGTGGTTATACATGCCTAGGAATTGATCGGCTCGATCAACTCCTCCCATTTTCTTGCGATAAAAAGCAATAGCTTCTGGACACTCAATTGTCTCCTGATCACCAGTTTTGGTCCTTTTTGTAACTGTGGTCAAATTAGGGTTGTGGCAGTTACTCATTAGCAATACTTCTTTAGTATCTTGCCATTTCACACATAGCAATCCTGTAGAAGTACATCTGAATGCAGACTGTCCACGTTGAAGTTTACCTCCAATAGTAGGTACATTTTTGCGGTTTGCCATGCAAGTACCTAAAGCAGCATAATTTAGCGTCTCTAATAAATTTACGCTTGTAAAAAATCTGTCGAAGCACAGTACTACATCTTTGGATTTGATTGTTGAAGCAAGAGATTTGACGACCTGTTCACCAAGTGTCAAGGATCCATTCTTACTAGAAGTACTCGTAGGAGATTCTCTACCGGAGTATACTTGGATATCATAAGTATAACCGGAATCAGCGTCGCAACGAAACCACAATTTTATTCCTCGTTTAGTTGGCTTTAGGGGCATATACTGCTTGAGCGATGAGCGGCCTTTGAGTTTTGTCATGGACTCGTCGATACTTTGGTACTGACTATCTTGACGGCATCTAGAGTATGTATATTTTAAACATGATATCAATTCATCAACGTAATAAGTTTTTGACACATCCGGTGGTTTGTCTGGCGGAGAAAAATAAAGTTTTGAAGCTAAGAGCATGAATCGATCTCGAGAAATTGCCTTTTCGATTGTACGATTTCCCATGGACTCTTTTTGACTCCAATAATGTTTCAGGCCAGGTAGATGATTGTATGACATTATAAAGATGCATCCAAATAATTTTTGAATTTCTCCTATATCTGTCATCTTTTCTTTACGCTTTTTTTCTTTATTCAACATATCAAGTCGCTGATTAGTGCAGTCGACTATTTGTATGTAGAGCGAATACGGAAAAACCTTATGAAACAGTTGCATTGGACTCAATTTCTTCGTAATATCTTCACTAAGTTTACAAGCTCTCTCAGGTTGCAGATTTTTGATAGGTTCAAACTTATCGTCGGGGATCGTCCAATCGAGAATACGATTTATTTTATTGTGACTAACATCTTCTTGTTGTACTTCAGAATCACTTGATTCAGATTCAGAACTCTCTGTTTCTTTCTCAACTATGATAGTTTTCGTAACTCTTGAAGTGGTCGCTTTCGGTGAATCTGCTTTGTCATCGTCATCATCACTTGGTTCATAGTTGTCGCTTGATCCAGACGAAAACGGATCATCATCGTCTGTAAGCTCATCGATGATAGTTTGCAACTCCTTGTCACACAAAGGTCGTCGACTCATCTTAGGGCTAAAGTAAAAAAAGTTAAATTACATACCTGATGGTCCATATGTGTACCGTTCAAAATACCGGCTGGTAAATAGATGTACCACTCCAAAATATTATAAAGATTTTCTAAAATATAAACAAATGATACATACCTGAGTGTTGACTACGTATGTAGAAAGTATTACACACAAAACCACACAAAAAACAGTAAAGTTAACAATATAATACGACAATAATTGTACTACGATAGGTTCAGTCTTCAAAAAACACTTTCATGAGCTGTCATACTTCTCTAACCTCACATTTTAACACATGAGGCGCGTGCCTGAACCCCAAACATACGGTCTGGTACACTTCTCGTTGCTATTAAACGATAAATTGAACTTTTACGTATTTTAAAAAGTTGATGGTACATATATGTACCGTTCGGGACGAAAGGGTTAACCGACTTTAATCAAACTTTTATAAAAAATTTTTTTAGTGCTTAAATAAATTATTCAATTTTAACAAAATACTGTGTTGCCAACTTATCGAGAGAAAAAAATCACAAAATTTTTTAAAAATTCATTGTGGCTACATTATTTATTCGATTTTGATTAAATTTTCCGAAAAGTTTCTCCTAGTGTCCACATAAATTCTAATTTTAATAAAGATATTGTATTACCAACTTTCCGAGAATTGTCAAAGTGGTCTATATATGGGTTTACCCATATACTTTTCTAATCTTGTTTAATTATTAAATATTTCTCTTTTAAAAAATATTGCTGAAAACTTTCCAGCGGTAGAATTGTTGTTTACTGTATTTGTAGTAAAAGTTCCTAAAAAAAATTTTGAAACACACCTAAAAAATCAATGCTACAAACGGGAATAGCCCCTTAAACAGAACTTCAATCTAATGCTTATTTATTATACCAAGGTAAATTTTGCCACCCAGATGGCTTCAAGTTAATTTCAATTGCGAATGGATATGGACCCCATTATGATATTGCATTAATATGGTGTTTGTAAACAGATAGTGCTGACAAATGACATGACAAGACAACCAAATTCGACGATAAGGGCGTGAGTTACGAGACAGCCTGTTTGGGAGATAGTTTTGCACAGATGAGTTAATTGTCGAATACAATTAGATCGAAAATCAGATTTCATTTTTCAAGCCAATGTTGTTAAAAGTGTTCTAAAACCTGTTCAAACTGCCACTTTTCAAGTAAGATTTATTTCAATTTTTTTTTCAGAAACTTGTAATTTTCTGCTATTTTATTTTATTTGTAGATTACTGAAGCTGGTATTCGCGATATGGAATAATTGTTTCATTATTAGATTAATTTAATAATTTATATTTTGTGTTATGTAATAATTTTTTATCGAATCATAAATAAAATATTATGGAGATGATAATACATGGGTCACTGATAAAAATTAAATTAATTATTTATCTGATCTTAAAACCTTGTATCACTGAACTGATATCTTTTTATGATTGTACCCCATTTTTTCCCCTCCATTATTTCCAACAATACTTTTCTTCCACCAATTCTTTTTTCCACTATACATTTTTTCGACCAATTATTTTTTTCACTAAAAAGTTATATTTTGAAAAAATTTAAAATATAATTTTTTTCAAAATTTGCTCAAAAAAATCTGAAAAAATTCAGTAAAATAAAGAAAAAAATTAGCTACATAATAGATAAGTAACTTTTTTCTCTAACTCATACTAATTTATTAGGAAAAATTATTAAAAATTCTAGCGCCCAAACGGCACATGCTAATAAATTAAAACTAAAACCAAATTATATAACTTTTTATTCCCTATCGAAAAGTATTCTAAGTATTTTTCCGAATTTTACTTCAGAAAGAAATATTATAATGTAAAAATTTTTTATGGGAAGTTTGTCAAAAGGTTAGATGTTCGACTCAAACTCTCATTAAAGATTCTATGTCAAGCTTTCGGTTGTATTTTCCACCATCTTCAGGACATGTTATTTTTAGTTTTTTACATTTTTCATGGCCGCCTTAATTTTTAAAAAACTAAAAATATGCTTAAAATTGGTTTCAGACAAAGCAGGGCGGAATCCCAAAACATGAAAATGAAATTCTTAAATTTTTTGTTGATTACACCTATAGTGAACTCAATCCGGGGACACACTGTATATATATATATATATATATATATACCGGGTGTTTGTTCGTCAAGTTCGTATGGGCGTTTAACATGTAATTTCGATAAATTGCGATATACTACTTTCTCGAGTTACATTCGAAGAAATACTTAGAATACTTTTCGATAGGGCATAAAAAGTTCTATAATCTGATTTTAGTTTTAATTCGCTAGCATGTGCCGTTTGGGCGCTAGATTTTTTTTTTTTTTTATTTTTTGGTTATTTTTTCTCTCAAAAACTATGAGGTGTAGGAAATTAAGCATGATATGGAAAAATGCGGAATAATGAGTACTATAATTTAGTGATAAACCATTACTCTAAGATTCAGCGTTTAGTAGAAAAAAAATTAAAAACTGAATTTTTAAAAATCTCTCATCGCGATTTTTTCAAAATAAGATTTTTTTCTAAATTTGCTAAAAAAAATCTGGAAAAATTCAGTAAAATAGAGAAAAAAATGAGCTATATAATAGCTAAGTAACTTTTTTCTCTACCTCATTCTGGTTTGGCAGGAAAAATTATTGAAAATTCTAAAATGTTTTTTAGGGTTTCATTTCACTGTTTCTGACAACTACATCGAGAAGTACTTCATTTTCGAATTCATAGATGGCGCAGATGAACGTCATTTGTAAAAATATAACAATTTTAAGAATATTGTTATTGTAAATATATTTTTAGTAAAATATATTTTACAATTTTGTCCATTATATTATTGTATATCTTAATTGTTCAACATTAATGGTTAAATAATAAACTACTTTAAAAAGTACTTGAATTTCTTGTTCATAGACGGTGCAGATAAATGTTACTTGCAAAAATATAACTATTTAATGAATATTGTTATTGTAAGTATATTTTTAATAAAATATATTCTACAATTTTGTCTATTATATTATTGTATATTTTAATTGTTTGACATTAATAGTTAAATTATAAACTACTTTAAAAAGTACTTCATTTTTGTATTCATAGATGGCGCCAGTAAATGTCAATTGTAAAAATATAATAATTTGATGCATATTTTTATTGTAAATATATTTTTAATAAAATGTATTTTACAATTTTGTCCATTATATTATTATATATCTTAATTGTTCGACATTAATGGTTAAATTATAAACTACTTTGAGAAGTACTTGATTTCGTATGCATAGATGGCGCTGATGAACGTCAGTTGTAAAAATATAACAATTTAATAAATATTGTTATTGTAAATATATTTTCAATAAAATTTATTCTACAATTTTATTTATTAAATTATTGTATATCTTAATTGTTGCAAATGTTTTGAAAACAAAGTGTTGTTAGTTAGAAAAATCATTTTTAAATGACGTCTCCTGTGTAGTTATTGGAAGTGGTTTCTTAAGTAGTTTGTCTAACACGTTGACTCGTTACCCTGGTTTCTCTTCAGTGCGAATAAATCTTTCGCCTTTTACGTTCAGCAAACAGGACGCTGCTATTTATTCTTCTTCTTATACTAAAAACATTACGCAAAATTTATCTGGCCAACTGGATTCCTGTCAGATTTTTATAAGTTAACCTCTAATACTATCAATTACAATATTTTTATATTTTACTTTTTATAAGAAGCTTTTTTGGTAGAAAATTTAATTTTAATCATGAATAAGTTTATGCACCATTGTCAATTATGTATATGTGACAAAAATGTATTGTTCACTATACTTGATCTGGTTTCAGATGGCAAACGTTTCGTAGATAAATTGGAAGCAATTATGCCAGAAATTGTAAGAATGAAATTATTTGTTTTGATTGTAATATACATTATTGTATCTGAATCTTTTACTTTCCTTATTTTAGGTAGATTGCAGGATCAAATTGCCGAATGGTATTTGTACAATTTGCGCTGTTCAGTTGAATGAAGCTTATAAATTTATAAAACAATGTTTCAATTCTCAAATAATATTAAAACAATATTTAAATGAAGAACTTTGTCGACTATGTGCTGGTGGTGATAATATAACATTTACTTTAACTACAATGGATTCGGATAATGTATTGTTATCATACAAATTGGAAACCATTGCATCGGAAATTGTAAGTAAAATACTAGCTTTAACCAGGTCCACGAAACGAAATTATATGCTTAGAAATGGATAAGTAATCATTTATTTATTGTCTCTTCCATAATTTTTGAGAACAGACAAATTTAACTTAACCTAATTTAGAGTATTTCAAATTTTAATACGTTTGTTGGTTTTGTTTAATTAAAACTTATGTAAAATAAGTTTTAATTTGAATACATGTACATTTACAATAAAAATTACATAAATCAATTATTATTTTATTAGGTTTACTTATAATAAGTTTATTAATTATTATAATATGTTGTTGCTAAACTAAAATTTGTTTCTGCAAGAGTAGTTGAGAATAGCTATTATGAGAAAAAATTCCGTTTTCAGACTGGTAAAAATTTTGTCTTGTATTTTTAATCATTTGTTAATTCATAAGCAAGTAACGTATGTATTCACACAGCTTGTAGTTGGATTTAGATCTCACAAATAAATCAAATATTAGTAAAATATCATAGGGACTAGGTGTTACTAGTAGAAATAATTTTCTTTATTGAGATCCCTTTAATCCGGAGATTTTTATTATATGTAATATATAATTTTAATTTATATTTTAGCTGGAATGTACTGAGAAGTTATCGCATTGTATTTGCTCAGTTTGTTCTGTTCGATTAAATGAAACGTATAAATTTGTAGAAAATTGTTTTAAATCGCAAGAAATTTTAAAGCGAAATGCAAAACAACAATCGCAAAATAATAAAGTTATAGGAAACGAAATTAAAAATGAAAGCGAATTTAAAAAAGAGAATATTGATGAAGAATACATTAACCTAGATTTGGAAACTGACATAAACATTAAAGTTGAAGAAAGTTTAGAATCACAAAATAATACAAATTTTGATGCTGTTTGTATGAAAGAAGAAGTTATCACTGAAGATTGCATTGAAGAAGTAGAATTGGAAACTGATACAAATATTAAATTTGAAGAAAGTTTGAAATCAGAATCTTTAGATTTACATTCAGAAATAATAATTAAGGAAGAATATTCGGATTTTGAGAATGAAATCGACATAAAACATTGGCAAGCTAGTAGAGATTCGAAGAAAAATAATATTTTCAGCTCGGAAGAAAGTGATGAATCTGTAAAGAAAAGAAAATCTCATAAATGTACATTATGTGAGAAAACTTTTACTCGACGTGATAATTTAATACAGCATATGCGTTCACATACAAATGAGAAACCTTATAAGTGCAAAATATGTGACAAAGCAATTATTCGAAGTAGAGATTTAAAAAATCATATTCGTATACATACAAATGAGAGACCTTATAAATGCGAAATATGTGAGAAATCTTTTACTCAGAGAGGAATTTTAAAAACGCATATCCGTTCTCATACAAATGCGAGACCTTATAAATGCGAAATATGTGACAAAGCATTTCCTCGAAGTGAACATTTAAAAAATCATATTCGTATACATACAAATGAGAGACCTTATAAATGCGAAATATGTGAGAAAACATTTACTCTAAGTGGACATTTAAAAGAACATAATCGTATACATACAAATGAGAGACCTTATAAATGCGAAATATGCGAGAAAACATTTACTAAAAGTGGGAATTTAAGAAGACATATCAGTTCTCATACAAAGGAGAAACCTTATAAATGCGAAAATGTGAAAGAACTTTTAATCTAAATGGAAACTTAAGAAAACATGTCCGTTTTCATGCAAGGGAGTAACCTGATAAATGCGAAATAGAAAATTTTTACTCAGAGTAGAAATTAAAAAGAAACGTATTTCGTAATCATAGTATAACGATTCAATTTTTGTAGTTTTTTTTTTTTATTAATGATTAATTTTTAAATATTTTTAGCTTTATTCAGACTGCTATTTCGCTAGCGAAATCAATGTTATGTTAGATTTAGTGGTTTTGGACCAAACCACATGTAAGCTTATTTGAATACACTGCTCATCTGTGGATTTAGTTTCATTAGCAAATTTTGTTTCATCGTACTCAAAGTTTGACCTGGCCAAAGTTTCTTAACTAAAATTCACTTATGTTTTAAGAATGACCAATCAGATTTTGCAGTAACGTGAGATAGCGATTTATATCTGTTTTTATAAAAGAGACGTCAAATTTATAATATGTAAATGGGCAGTTTGGAAAATAAAATTATTTTGAAAAGGCGTATTTAATATACCTACTAAAATAACATTTATTTTAGAAACAGAAGAAAAAGTAGCGAAAACAAAGAAGATGGTGAATTTATTGTATATACTTGCA
>CAWYQG010000472.1:0-30606 GCA_963966155.1 Clivina fossor
AACGAAAACTTTCGGTTCAAGCTCGGGGCCAATGATTCTGTCCATCAGACGTTGTAATGTCTGACCAGCGTTACATAAACCGAACGGCATACGTTGAAATTCAAATAAACCACGACCGGGTACTGAAAAAGCAGTCTTTTCACAAGAAGAAGCGGAAAGTGGAATTTGCCAAAAAGCACTTTTTAAATCGAGCGAAGTTAAATATTTCGCACCGCGAAGTTGATTAAGAATGTAGTCTACACGCGGTAGAGGATAAGCATCTTTTTTCGTAACAGAATTTACTTTTCGACCATCGAAACAAAAACGATATCTTCCGTCAGATTTCTTAACCATCAGAACGGGTGAACTCCACGCGGATGATGAGGGACGGATTACACCGAGTTCTAACATTTCATCTAACTCTTTATTCAAATGTCCACGCACGATTTCAGACAGGGGATATTGTCGTTGCTTAATCGGAAGCGCATCACCAGTATCGATAATATGTTCGACTAAATGAGTTTTTCCGAGTCCTACTTTACCTAACTTTTCAAAATCCGCGATTAAACTATCGAGTGATTTTCTTTGAACATCCGATAATTCATCCGAACTAGCAATGCCAATACAAGACGCAACTTCAGGCGCAGCTGTCCACGAATTCGTTGCAAAATTAACAGAAATTCCAAATGATTTACAAAAATTTACTCCGAGAATCATCGTATGACGGATTGACGGGACAATAACGAAAGTGATCGTTCGCGTTTGCGACTGAGCAGTAATCGGTAAATGAACGGTGCCAAGTGAAGCTTGGGCCGTGCCGTCTGCTGTAACAATAGCAGCATGTTCTACTGGTAACAAGCTGATTTTTAAATCGCGTAATAAGGAGAGGCCGCGATATCCAATAATAGAAACATTCGCGCCAGAATCTAACAATGCCGTAATAGATTTATTATACGCAGTAACAGTAATAAAAGGGCGATCATCGGAACCGGGATTTATTAATACAGGTGCAATTTCAGGGGTTTGTACAAAACGATGGATCGTATTTAACCAAGCGGTCCATTCTTTTCTATCAGCACTTAGTCTGCCGAGTTTTCGGGAGCTGACGAAACCGAAACGGCGTGTACGTTTTTTGTCTGCCTTTCACAGCAGCGTTTGCATTTGCCAGCAGTTTGATTTTTCATTCCGCATTTGTAGCAGAAGATTTTACGTGGTTTAGTACAAGAATTAAAAGAATGCCCGTTTTCGTCGCAGTTCCAACATTTCATTCTAAACGAAGTGTTGTGCGGAGTAATTTCAGCAACATGAACGCGCGGCGGACGTCGATAAGCCATATCAGGTTCTAATAACGAATGGTTAGGGGACGGAGGATTCTTAAACGATGCTACGTTAAATTCCGTATCTTCGATACGTTTACACGTTCGAATCAAATCGCTAATAGTATTAAATGACTGTAGTGAGCAGAGACGTTGAAACCGTGGCTGTAGATTTTTTATTATTAATGAAACACGCGAAGATTCGTCTGGTCGAAGTGACAAGCGAGAAAATAAATTCTCCATAATAGCAATGTAAATTTCTACACGTTCCGTTGGACCTTGTGTCCTTTGACGTATTTCATCCATTAAAGCTAGTTCGAAATTTGACGGCAGGAAGGTTTCCTTTAGTCGGCCAACTAATTCAGACCAAGTTTTGACACTTGGGCGCATCATACGAAGCCAGATCAAAGCATCTTTCGTGAATAACGAAGAAGCTTGTCTAAATAAAGTTTCATCCGATACACCGTAAGCATACGCAGCTTCGCTAATTCGCTCAATAAATTGATTAACACCCGATAAACCGTCGAATACAATATTCCAACGACTAACTTGCGTTCTTGAATCAAAATGGTTACTCGGAATCGGAATAAAATTTTGCGTTGACGTTGTAGGATACGAATTATTTAGTGATGGTACACGAGCGTCAGGAACAGGATTATCGCGTTGATTACGTGCAGTTAAATTATCATTCTCGCGATTTATAGTTGACGAATCGAATTGTATACGATTTAACAGAGTCGAAAATCCAGGATCTAGATAGGAAGGAGTGTATTTCGCAAGACAGAGGTTTCGTTCGATGAGCCAGCTGGTGGTGCGTCAGCTTCTGAGTTCAAATTAATCAGATTCGCAGACGGATTGCCACGAATTGACTCACGAATTTGCGTGTGCATATTTTTTGTGACCGAAAGCAACTTGATGAGTTCTTGTTGATGGTTTAATGATAATAAGCAAATGCGATCTTGCAAGTAAAAAATTCTTGAATTCAACAGTTCATCATGTAGCTTACGTTCAGCGGGATTAAGAAATGGCAAAATCTTTAGCATACCCAATACTTCATGCAATTTTAAGTGACATACTCTGGATTCGTTCACAGGAACAGGACTGCATTCAGGCCTTATCATTGACTGAACTCGTTCTTTCTCTAACTGTAGAAGTTCTTCTAGTACGATTCGCTTGCTGTTTAGTGATCCGGATTCGGAGACATTGCGTATTGATAACTCATGTTCAATTTCGTCCTCATACAGGTGCTCGATTCGATACGGAAGATTCGCCATGTTACAAAGTATAATTAGTAAGCAAAATAACACAATATAATTCAAAATAATAAATAACACAAGATAATGCAAAATATTCAATAAATAAATTAATAGCCAACAAATAATATTAAAATAGCCAATAGTAACAATAGTATAATTCAAAACAATAAATTAAATAACTGATAGCAAACAAATAATATCAAAATAGCCAATATGAACAATAATAACTTATAATAACTATAAATAACAAAGCTGTGAATAGCAATGCAGAATACTAATCAGAATTGTATAAATTTTCGAACTCAAATTCTCGGAAAAGTGAAAGGAAGGAAGGAATTTATTCGAAGACAAATTGTGACAGAACTAATCGAGGCCACGTTGACGTGACACTTATTATTTGTGGATACAAATCAATCAAGGCCCCACACGTTGGATGCGCCACTTATTATGTGTGTATACAAATCAATTAAGACCCCACGTTGGGCGAGCCACTTATTATGTGTGACAATTTAGATGAATTTAAAATTTATGTTGTTGATTAAATTTTATCAAAGTGTTCAAATTTTGAAATATGTTTTATTCATCTGATTTTAACCTACCTGCCACATCAATTTGTCCGTTGCTCTTGAGGTTTGGGGGGAGAGCGGGGTCGTAGGTTCAAGGTGATAGGAACCTTTG
Source organism: Clivina fossor (assembly GCA_963966155.1). Taxonomy (NCBI): domain Eukaryota; kingdom Metazoa; phylum Arthropoda; class Insecta; order Coleoptera; family Carabidae; genus Clivina; species Clivina fossor. Next base: position 3,230 of record CAWYQG010000472.1, read on the forward strand.
ATTAATATATGATGTTACTTAATGGGATGGGCACCAGGAAAGCGGATCTTCGAAGCAAAATGAGACGCTTTGCCAAATCTCAAAAAGGAACTTAACGGGATAGGTATTGTTTCGTCTTTTCGAGAATTTGTTTCTTAAATGAAATAACTTAATTAAATAAAAAAATATACCTGATGATGGTTGAAAACGAAACGAGTTATATTGATGATTTTATTCGTTACAGAGTTACTTGTTCTTTTTCAATACAAAGAAATGTATGTCATTCGTGATAGTGTATCTAGACAGATTGTTTGACGTCTGCTGGTTAGCGGGTGGTCTAGCTAAAGTAGATCTTCTTCTGAGCTTTCGTAGACGCTGAGGGGACGACAGTACGCATTACGCAGTAGCGGTTTGGTAGTTGATGAAGACTGCCAGAAAATGGTCGCTCTCGAGATCTGATTATGCCCAGTTGGCGTTCGTACGTTCAGCATAAATCGTTCAGTCACTACTTCGTGCTCGATTTGTATAATGGTATATCTCATTCAGCGGCTGATCCAAAATTCGGCTTCCAAGATAGACTGATGCTGTTAATACGACTGAATCCCACTCAGACGTCTTTGAAAGTCACAGACTGGTCCCTAAACATAAGAGGGTACAGCAGAATAATCCGAACTAACAAATGTAATATAATCAAACAAATCGAACTTGAAACAAAAGTTGATACACTTGAAATTACAGAGGAATACAAACATACAATCATCAATATAACAGATTGGTACAAATATTAGAGATCGTTACACAACTCAAATAAAGGACTTAAGTGAACTTAACGTATTATATTAGGAATGTGATAGCGCAATGCAATGTAAATTCGACAGTACGAAACTAAATATAATACACACGATTCCAAATAAAATAAGTTAACTTTACCTAGTTAAACGTCCTGATTCATCATAAATTAACAGTTCAATATAAAATTATAATTACAAAGTAACATATTTTGGCTTTACAAAAAAACAATTGGCTTTGCTTTGCTAATGACATGTGCGGCGAAAGTCTTTCGTTGCTATGGTCGAGACTACAAGTCGAAACTACGCGAGCAATGTCTCCGAAAGAAAGCTGTGGTACGTTCCAAACTCAAAACTAATAAAACAGGCGTCTTGCCTCAAACATAATCGAACGTTATCCACAATATCACAGAAAATTTATCTTTACGAAGACGGCCGGCTATCAAAATGGACTTTAATCCGAGCCGAATTACGCACGCAGAATAATGACGCTACGCTTCAATCAACTCACGCACACAGGCTCACCAAATCATCCACAGCAGCCCATTGACGTCACAATTACGACATGCAAGTTACAATAATAGGATTGCACTTGGAATATTGGACAACACAACACATAAACTACAATACATGATAGTATGTAGGAAAGCAGAATTACTCAGAAATGAAAAAAAAAAAGACAAAGTATGATTGGCACAACGGCCCAGGAAAACCGGATTCAACAGGGTTCGTCGAATCGGGACAGTCGCGAAATTGTTTTCAAAACAATTGACTATAAATCAAAATCTTAGAAAATTTTCTCATAAAAAACGAATTTAAAATCTTAATCGATTATAAATCAAAGCATTAGAAAATTTCTTCTTCTAAAATAATTTGAAATACAAATTATTTTCTCATCAAATATCTATCAAAAGAATTTAAAATAATTGTTCATTAATCCAATGACTAATGACACAATAAACTAGACAGATTTGAACAACATGACTGAATAAATCGTAAGTCATTGATCAAGGTCACGTGAATTTAAAAATGAATCAAAAGGAAAACAATTTGATCTAGATTTAGATTCTAATTTTCACAATTATCGCTTACCTACTTTCATTCAGACATGCCAAGTTCCAATCGTTGCCAATCACGTGGACAGTATTACCACGCAATTACCAGCGTTCAAATAAAATATGCTCTCCAACCGATAAAATAGAAAAGTTCGCCGGCATCGTAAATTTTCTAACGTTATAATTACTAAAAACTTGAATATTCCAAATATTCACACAATAAAATCTCGCGTTCGCATTGAAAACAATTTCACTGCCGCAACAGGAACAAAGAAGTCGGCTCAGAGAGACAGCTCGTGCAAGAAAGACGTGCTGGCCAAGAGCGCTGGTCGAAGAGGAAGAGAAGAAGAGAAGAAGAGAACGCTACCAAGCGAGGCGCATATATTTATGGTATCTCCCCACCATACAGGTACCAAGCGGACATGACGCATACTAACGAATTTTATTTCGCTTATTTCGATGCTACTAATAATATTGTTCGTTGATATAATAATTAAATATTCTAAAACAATTACTGAATTTAGAAAACACAAATTTAATTCGCTGACGTAAAATATTCAGCCATATGTCAGTAACGCCATCTCTTGTGGTTCACAGGAATCTCATGACAGTTGTCAAAATATTTATAAGTTCTAAATTAATGATATTGAAATCAAAAATCTGTTCGATTCAACTATTAAAGACACCGAAATAATATAAAAGTAATACGGATATAATAATTGCGATATCCATCAGTTCCATATTGAGGTTAGGCCGATGTAATCGTTCGTAAGCGGAATTATTTTAACTTTCAAACAAGGGACAATGTCAAATTGTCACAATATACAAGGGGGCCTCATATTTCAATTGCGCCTGGGGCCTCATATTTTAATTGCGCCTGGGGCCTCGAAAGAGGTAAATACGGCTCTGTTTCTATGGTCTGTTTTTTGCAACACTACTGATAATAATTTTGGGGCTCGTCGGCTACAAGATATACAAGTGCGTAAGAAATTATAGAAGATTTCGAACATTTCGGCCATCTAAAGAAGAAATTCGATTGAAATCCAAGAGACCAGTGAGTTTTCTAGGAGAAATAAACGACGGTACGTTGACGTTACCGGACGGAAGAGTCCTGTACGTTGAGTTGAAAAAGGAAGTCGGAGAGGAGCAAGTGGCATCCGGAACCAGTTTGTTGGGGAGCAGCAGTGCAGACCCCGGTCCAGGGACATCGCGCAGCAACATCTCAAGTGTTGCCGTGGGTAGCAGTAAACCGACGCCCGGGACACGCCTCAATCATAGTAAGAATATTATATAGTTTCGCGGCGGTGGGAACCAAAGCGACAAGTAAGTTTGCTCACACATAAAGTTAAAGTAACGATTGATATATAAAAAAAAAAAAACTGAAGTAACGATTATATTAGAAAAGTATTATATTATAGAAATAAAAAGTTGTTAAAGGAAAAACTATTATTTAACGTAGTAATATCTTGAGCGGCCTGGTAACTTGTATTAATAAGAAAAGATTAAAATAAATTTTTTATAATTTAAAGAATAATTTGATATAAACTTTATTAATCAAATAAAGTTTACTGACATAATAGTTTTTGTTTACACTTGTTATCTAAAAAAGATAACTATGTATACGATAGTAATATTGTTTTGCATTCATGCATGCGCATACGGAAGTGTAGAGGTAAACACAGGGGCGTATTTACAAAATTTGCCAAGTGTAGTACCGTATGAAACATCATTACCAATAATGTATGATCTGACAATCGTAGGATTGGAAGATAAGAAATTTTTGGATAACTGTTGTAGAATTGAGGAGTTTGATGCATGTCAAACTTATAAATTAATTTTTAACGGAATTATAGAGACAAGTACAAACTCGTCTTTAGTAGCAAACGATGGTAATAGTTTAAGCTGGAGATATCAGTTAGCATCAAGAAATCACGTAGAAAAGATGTTTACTACGCAAAATGATTTAAATTTATTTTTTAAAGAATTACACGAATTTTCATATAAAATTAATATAAAAAGAAAACAAATTTTTCAAAATTTAGAAATTAAAACATGTAACGATCTTAAAGCTAATGTGGTAAAAACAAAATTACACAATTTGAATATAATGATCACAAATTTGATAAGTGCGTGTCACAGCAGGCATTTGACACCAGACGTCATTTCAATGAAATTATTATCAAACCATTTACAAATTTTTTCTAGAGAAGTTAAAAATGATGGATTTAATTTAGCACTGCAGAACGTGGCACAGTATTACGGCTTACCATTAACTGATTGTGTTTTCACACCAGAAAAGGTAATTATCGGTATTCACGTACCCATAGTCAGGATAGAGGTGAAGAAAATTATTTTACAAAGGTTAATACCTATTCCCATGAATTGGAACGGTAGAACGTGTAGCATAAATGCGGACCACGTGGACCTTGCGATCGTGCGAGAAAACATGACTGAAGACATCAGCATCCACTCTCCACAATGCAACCCCCACAAGGAAAGATTATGCATCATCGGGAAATCGTTTACAGGGAATATGAAGACAGCAATCTGTGCCTATTATATTATAAAAGGTGCATCAGTTGCTGAATTTTCCAAATACTGTCCTGTTACTTGCGATTCAATGAACGCTACGCAACCGATAATAACGCCGATAGATACGAATACGTTTACTGTGACGCACGCTCAGCAGTCAGAGCAAATTAAATGCAAGAAAAACATTAAGTTTTTTAAAGTAGATCCAAATTTTGGAACAGTTTGGTTACAAATGCTCTGTAACTGCACAGGCACTATTGATAGTTTATTAACAATTGCTCCAACATATCCATGCATTTACAGTAATGCGTCAGCGGAGATTAAACAAGTTATTCCCGCAGCATGGACTATTACAAAAACGTTACAGCTACCACCCTATAATTCACAACAGTATCCTACATTCAAAAGTTTAAACAAATGTCTAAATATGAATGCTTTAGATGAAAATGGTAATTGGTTGTCTACGTTTCTGTATTACGCACCATGGATGCTTATGATTATTCCAATAATTATAGTTATAATAATATGTAAAAGAATTTCGTGTGTTCAACAAAGACACAAAAGAGACATTGAATTTTTAGCGGAAAGTGTACATAGAAGACTCGCAGAGTCGACTAGTACAACGTTTAGTACAAATACAATGAGTACCAGTATCAGTTCGCGACCCCCGGAAACGTTACCTAGGCCAGTGGCAAAGTCAGTGAACCAACACTCATACATACAACCTAACACATTTCCAATATACACAGAAGCACGAGATTCTGTCACACAACTATACAGTAACTTAAACCACAACCGCATTAACCGCAACATCACTGACCACAACCATTCGCCTATCGGTCAAATTGAATATATACAAATGTCTCGTTTGCCGTCGTTTGAACACGCGTAAACTCTTACGTCGAGGGCGCCGTAAGCTAGAGGGGAGGGTAGTGTCACGTGTATGAACTCGAAGGGTCATTGAAACCACAAAAATATAATAAATTATAATAAGTTCTTTTGTAATAGCTGTAAGCGAGAAATCGTCGTGCGTAGGAATGCATCATTAGAACAATTCCATATATGGTAATCTGTATATGATTTACATCCCTACACACCCGGGTCTTACGAAATATATGATTAGGCGACTGACGAACCTTTTAATAAATTGTGTGTACATCTTGCATAAGCATACTGTTATCTTTACACAACAAAGATGCGCCGCGGGGTGTGACACACTCTTATGCACTTTGGTCTAACCACGACTGTCAAAATAAATAATAAATAATTGTATGACGCCCCACGGGTAGTCATTGTTTTCCCAAAAAGGTTTAGTCACACCTAACCCTCACCCCTACGGTGTGGTTAGGAAGTATCGAGTAAAATCATATATAAGCTGGACATTAGAACTGAATAGTCAGTTGAATATCCATTGAGGTTTCGACTAAACATTGTGAGTGTTATCAGTGACCACTACTCTATCTACTCTCTATCTAAGATGGCGTCAGCACGACATTTGGAATTGTAATTTAGACTATTATTATTTTTAAATGTAAACTTATATTGTATTTATGTGAAATGCTATTAACTAAGAATAAACTTTTGCTTATTAAACTTAAACCATGTATGTAACTTTATTTGTCAACCCTTAAGTGAAGATATACCCTGCTTGAGGGCAGAACAACATTCGATTCTAGCGTAAAATAGTTTTGTACACGTTCTAAACGTGACAATATTTCACTTAAAATCATGTAAAATCTTTAAAATTACACTTAAAATCATATAAAATCATTAAAATTTTACTTAAAATCATTTAATATTTCACTTAAAATCATGTAAAATCTTTAAAATTTCACTTAAAATCATGTAAAATCTTTACAATTTCACTTAAAATCATATAAAATCATTAAAATTTTACTTAAAATCATTTAATATTTCACTTAAAATCATGTAAAATCTTTAAAATTTTACTTAAAATCATATAAAATCATTAAAATTTTACTTAAAATCATTTAATAATTCACTTAAAATTATGTAAAATCTTTAAAATTTCACTTAAAATCATATAAAATCATTAAAATTTTACTTAAAATCATTTAATATTTCACTTAAAATCATGTAAAATCTTTACAATTTCACTTAAAATCATATAAAATCATTAAAATTTTACTTAAAATCATTTAATATTTCACTTAAAATCATGTAAAATCTTTAAAATTTCACTTAAAATCATGTAAAATCTTTACAATTTCACTTAAAATCGTATAAAATCATTAAAATTTTATTTAAAATCATTTAATATTTCACTTAAAATCATGTAAAATCTTTAAAATTTTACTTAAAATCATGTAAAATCTTTACAATTTCACTTAAAATCATATAAAATCATTAAAATTTTACTTAAAATCATTTAATATTTCACTTAAAATCATGTAAAATCTTTAAAATTACACTTAAAATCATATAAAATCATTAAAATTTTACTTAAAATCATTTAATATTTCACTTAAAATTATTTAAAATCTTTAAAATTTCACTTAAAATCATATAAAATCTTTACAATTTCACTTAAAATCATATAAAATCATTAAAATTTTACTTAAAATCATTTAATATTTCACTTAAAATCATGTAAAATCTTTAAAATTTCACTTAAAATCATATAAAATCTTTACAATTTCACTTAAAATCATATAAAATCATTAAAATTTTACTTAAAATAATTTAATATTTCACTTAAAATCATGTAAAATCTTTAAAATTTCACTTAAAATCATATAAAATCTTTACAATTTCACTTAAAATTATATAAAATCATTAAAATTTTACTTAAAATCATTTAATATTTCACTTAAAATCATGTAAAATCTTTAAAATTTCACTTAAAATCATGTAAAATCTTTACAATTTCACTTAAAATCATATAAAATCATTAAAATTTTACTTAAAATCATTTAATATTTCACTTAAAATCATGTAAAATCTTTAAAATTTCACTTAAAATCATGTAAAATCTTTACAATTTCACTTAAAATCATATAAAATCATTAAAATTTTACTTAAAATCTTTTAATATTTCACTTAAAATCATGTAAAATCTTTAAAATTACACTTAAAATAATATAAAATCTTTAAAATTTTACTTAAAATTATTTAATATTTCACTTAAAATCATGTAAAATCTTTAAAATTTCACTTAAAATCATATAAATCTTTACAATTTCACTTAAAATCATATAAAATCATTAAAATTTTACTTAAAATCATTTAATATTTCACTTAAAATTATGTAAAATCTTTAAAATTTCACTTAAAATCATGTAAAATCTTTACAATTTCACTTAAAATCATATAAAATCATTAAAATTTTACTTAAAATCATTTAATATTTCACTTAAAATCATGTAAAATCTTTAAAATTACACTTAAAATCATATAAAATCATTAAAATTTTACTTAAAATTATTTAATATTTCACTTAAAATCATGTAAAATCTTTAAAATTACACTTAAAATCATATAAAATCATTAAAATTTTACTTAAAATCATTTAATATTTCACTTAAAATCATGTAAAATCTTTAAAATTTCACTTAAAATCATTTAAAATCTTTACAATTTCACTTAAAATTATATAAAATCATTAAAATTTTACTTAAAATCATTTAATATTTCACTTAAAATCATGTAAAATCTTTAAAATTTCACTTAAAATCATGTAAAATCTTTACAATTTCACTTAAAATTATATAAAATCATTAAAATTTTACTTAAAATCATTTAATATTTCACTTAAAATCATGTAAAATCTTTAAAATTTCACTTAAAATCATGTAAAATCTTTACAATTTCACTTAAAATCATATAAAATCATTAAAATTTTAGTTAAAATCATTTAATATTTCACTTAAAATCATGTAAAATCTTTAAAATTACACTTAAAATCATATAAAATCATTAAAATTTTACTTAAAATTATTTAATATTTCACTTAAAATCATGTAAAATCTTTAAAATTTCACTTAAAATCATATAAAATCTTTACAATTTCACTTAAAATCATATAAAATCATTAAAATTTTACTTAAAATCATTTAATATTTCACTTAAAATCATGTAAAATCTTTAAAATTTCACTTAAAATCATATAAAATCTTTACAATTTCACTTAAAATTATATAAAATCATTAAAATTTTACTTAAAATCATTTAATATTTTACTTAAAATCATGTAAAATCTTTAAAATTTCACTTAAAATCATGTAAAATCTTTACAATTTCACTTAAAATCATATAAAATCATTAAAATTTTACTTAAAATCATTTAATATTTCACTTAAAATCATGTAAAATCTTTAAAATTTCACTTAAAATCATGTAAAATCTTTACAATTTCACTTAAAATCATATAAAATCATTAAAATTTTACTTAAAATCTTTTAATATTTCACTTAAAATCATGTAAAATCTTTAAAATTACACTTAAAATAATATAAAATCTTTAAAATTTTACTTAAAATTATTTAATATTTCACTTAAAATCATGTAAAATCTTTAAAATTTCACTTAAAATCATATAAATCTTTACAATTTCACTTAAAATCATATAAAATCATTAAAATTTTACTTAAAATCATTTAATATTTCACTTAAAATTATGTAAAATCTTTAAAATTTTACTTAAAATCATGTAAAATCTTTACAATTTCACTTAAAATCATATAAAATCATTAAAATTTTACTTAAAATCATTTAATATTTCACTTAAAATCATGTAAAATCTTTAAAATAACACTTAAAATCATATAAAATCATTAAAATTTTACTTAAAATTATTTAATATTTCACTTAAAATCATGTAAAATCTTTAAAATTACACTTAAAATCATATAAAATCATTAAAATTTTACTTAAAATCATTTAATATTTCACTTAAAATCATGTAAAATCTTTAAAATTTCACTTAAAATCACTTAAAATCTTTACAATTTCACTTAAAATTATATAAAATCATTAAAATTTTACTTAAAATCATTTAATATTTCACTTAAAATCATGTAAAATCTTTAAAATTTCACTTAAAATCATGTAAAATCTTTACAATTTCACTTAAAATTATATAAAATCATTAAAATTTTACTTAAAATCATTTAATATTTCACTTAAAATCATGTAAAATCTTTAAAATTTCACTTAAAATCATGTAAAATCTTTACAATTTCACTTAAAATCATATAAAATCATTAAAATTTTAGTTAAAATCATTTAATATTTCACTTAAAATCATGTAAAATCTTTAAAATTACACTTAAAATCATATAAAATCATTAAAATTTTACTTAAAATTATTTAATATTTCACTTAAAATCATGTAAAATCTTTAAAATTTCACTTAAAATCATATAAAATCTTTACAATTTCACTTAAAATCATATAAAATCATTAAAATTTTACTTAAAATCATTTAATATTTCACTTAAAATCATGTAAAATCTTTAAAATTTCACTTAAAATCATGTAAAATCTTTACAATTTCACTTAAAATCATATAAAATCATTAAAATTTTACTTAGAATCATTTAATATTTCACTTAAAATCATGTAAAATCTTTAAAATTACACTTAAAATCATATAAAATCATTAAAATTTTACTTAAAATCATTTAATATTTCACTTAAAATCATGTAAAATCTTTACAATTTCACTTAAAATCATATAAAATCATTAAAATTTTACTTAAAATCATTTAATATTTTAGTTAAAATCATGTAAAATCTTTACAATTTCACTTAAAATCATATAAAATCATTAAAATTTTACTTAAAATCATTTAATATTTCACTTAAAATCATGTAAAATCTTTACAATTTCACTTAAAATCATGTAAAATCTTTAAAATTTCACTTAAAATCATATAAAATCATTTAAATTTTACTTAAAATCATTTAATATTTCACTTAAAATCATATAAAATCTTTACAATTTCACTTAAAATCATATAAAATCATTAAAATTTTTCTTAAAATCATTTAATATTTCACTTAAAATCATGTAAAATCTTTACAATTTCACTTAAAATCATATAAAATCATTAAAATTTTACGTAAAATCATTTAATATTTCACTTAAAATCATGTAAAATCTTTAAAATTACACTTAAAATCATATAAAATCATTAAAATTTTACTTAAAATCATTTAATATTTCACTTAAAATCATGTAAAATCTTTACAATTTCACTTAAAATCATGTAAAATCTTTAAAATTTCACTTAAAATCATATAAAATCATTAAAATTTTACTTAAAATCATTTAATATTTCACTTAAAATCATATAAAATCTTTACAATTTCACTTAAAATCATATAAAATCATTAAAATTTTACTAAAATCATTTAATATTTCACTTATAATCATGTAAAATCTTTACAATTTCACTTAAAATCATATAAAATCATTAAAATTTTACTTAAAATCATTTAATATTTCACTTAAAATCATGTAAAATCTTTACAATTTCACTTAAAATCATGTAAAATCTTTACAATTTCACTTAAAATCATGTAAAATCATTAAAATTTTAATTAAAATCATTTAATATTTCACTTAAAATCATGTAAAATCTTTACAATTTCACTTAAAATCATATAAAATCTTTAAAATTTCAATTAAAATCATATAAAATCATAAAAATTTTACTTAAAATCATTTAATATTTCACTTAAAATCATGTAAAATCTTTACAATTTCACTTAAAATCATATAAAATCATTAAAATTTTACTTAAAATCATTTAATATTTCACTTAAAATCATGTAAAATCTTTACAATTTCACTTAAAATCATATAAAATCTTTAAAATTTCACTTAAAATCATATAAAATCATTAAAATTTTACTTAAAATCATTTAATATATCACTTAAAATCATGTAAAATCTTTAAAATTTCACTTAAAATCATGTAAAATCTTTAAAATTTCACTTAAAATCATTTAATATTTCGCTTAAAATCATGTAAAATCTTTACAATTTCACTTAAAATCATATAAAATCATTAAAATTTTACTTAAAATCATTTAATATTTCACTTAAAATCATGTAAAATCTTTACAATTTCACTTAAAATCATGTAAAATCTTTAAAATTTCACTTAAAATCATATAAAATCATTAAAATTTTACTTAAAATCATTTAATATTTCACTTAAAATCATATAAAATCTTTACAATTTCACTTAAAATCATATAAAATCATTAAAATTTTATTTAAAATCATTCAATATTTCACTTAAAATCATGTAAAATCTTTACAATTTCACTTAAAATCATATAAAATCATTAATATTTTACTTAAAATCATTTAATATTTCACTTAAAATCATGTAAAATCTTTACAATTTCACTTAAAATCATATAAAATCATTAAAATTTTACTTAAAATCATTTAATATTTCACTTAAAATCATGTAAAATCTTTACAATTTCACTTAAAATCATATAAAATCTTTAAAATTTCACTTAAAATCATATAAAATCATTAAAATTTTACTTAAAATCATTTAATATATCACTTAAAATCATGTAAAATCTTTAAAATTTCACTTAAAATCATGTAAAATCTTTAAAATTTCACTTAAAATCTTTTAATATTTCACTTAAAATCATGTAAAATCTTTACAATTTCACTTAAAATCATGTAAAATCTTTACAATTTCACTTAAAATCATTAAAATTTTACTTAAAATCATTTAATATTTCACTTAAAATCATGTAAAATCTTTAAAATTTCACTTAAAATCATGTAAAATCTTTACAATTTCACTTAAAATCATATAAAATCATTAAAATTTTACTTAAAATCGTTTAATATTTCACTTAAAATCATGTAAAATCTTTAAAATTTCACTTAAAATCATATAAAATCTTTACAATTTCACTTAAAATCATATAAAATCATTAAAATTTTACTTAAAATCATTTAATATTTCACTTAAAATCATATAAAATCTTTACAATTTCACTTAAAATCATATAAAATCATTAAAATTTTACTTAAAATCATTTATTATTTCACTTAAAATCATGTAAAATCTTTACAATTTCACTTAAAATCATATAAAATCATTAAAATTTTACTTAAAATCATTTAATATTTCACTTAAAATCATGTAAAATCTTTACAATTTCATTTAAAATCATATAAAATCTTTAAAATTTTACTTAAAATCATTCAATATTTCACTTAAAATCATGTAAAATCTTTACAATTTCACTTAAAATCATATAAAATCATTAAAATTTTACTTAAAATCATTTAATATTTCACTTAAAATCATGTAAAATCTTTACAATTTCACTTAAAATCATGTAAAATCTTTAAAATTTCACTTAAAATCATATAAAATCATTAAAATTTTACTTAAAATCATTTAATATTTCACTTAAAATCATATAAAATCTTTACAATTTCACTTAAAATCATATAAAATCATTAAAATTTTACTTAAAATCATTCAATATTTCACTTAAAATCATGTAAAATCTTTACAATTTCACTTAAAATCATATAAAATCATTAATATTTTACTTAAAATCATTTAATATTTCACTTAAAATCATGTAAAATCTTTACAATTTCACTTAAAATCATATAAAATCATTAAAATTTTACTTAAAATCATTTAATATTTCACTTAAAATCATGTAAAATCTTTACAATTTCACTTAAAATCATATAAAATCTTTAAAATTTCACTTAAAATCATATAAAATCATTAAAATTTTACTTAAAATCATTTAATATATCACTTAAAATCATGTAAAATCTTTAAAATTTCACTTAAAATCATGTAAAATCTTTAAAATTTCACTTAAAATCTTTTAATATTTCACTTAAAATCATGTAAAATCTTTACAATTTCACTTAAAATCATGTAAAATCTTTACAATTTCACTTAAAATCATTAAAATTTTACTTAAAATCATTTAATATTTCACTTAAAATCATGTAAAATCATTAAAATTTCACTTAAAATCATGTAAAATCTTTACAATTTCACTTAAAATCATATAAAATCATTAAAATTTTACTTAAAATCGTTTAATATTTCACTTAAAATCATGTAAAATCTTTAAAATTTCACTTAAAATCATATAAAATCTTTACAATTTCACTTAAAATCATATAAAATCATTAAAATTTTACTTAAAATCATTTAATATTTCACTTAAAATCATATAAAATCTTTACAATTTCACTTAAAATCATATAAAATCATTAAAATTTTACTTAAAATCATTTATTATTTCACTTAAAATCATGTAAAATCTTTACAATTTCACTTAAAATCATATAAAATCATTAAAATTTTACTTAAAATCATTTAATATTTCACTTAAAATCATGTAAAATCTTTACAATTTCATTTAAAATCATATAAAATCTTTAAAATTTTACTTAAAATCATTCAATATTTCACTTAAAATCATGTAAAATCTTTACAATTTCACTTAAAATCATATAAAATCATTAAAATTTTACTTAAAATCATTTAATATTTCACTTAAAATCGTGTAAAATCTTTACAATTTCACTTAAAATCATATAAAATCATTAAAATTTTATTTAAAATCATTTAATATTTCATTTAAAATCATGTAAAATCTTTAAAATTTCACTTAAAATCATATAAAATCTTTACAATTTCACTTAAAATCATATAAAATCATTAAAATTTTACTGAAAATCATTTAATATTTCACTTAAAATCATGTAAAATCTTTAAAATTTCACTTAAAATCATATAAAATCTTTACAATTTCACTTAAAATCATATAAAATCATTAAAATTTTACTTAAAATCATTTAATATTTTACTTAAAATTATGTAAAATCTTTAAAATTTCACTTAAAATCATATAAAATCTTTACAATTTCACTTAAAATCATATAAAATCATTAAAATTTTACTTAAAATCATTTAATATTTCACTTAAAATTATGTAAAATCTTTAAAATTTCACTTAAAATCATATAAAATCTTTACAATTTCACTTAAAATCATATAAAATCATTAAAATTTTACTTAAAATCATTTAATATTTCACTTAAAATCATGTAAAATCTTTACAATTTCACTTAAAATCATATAAAATCATTAAAATTTTACTTAAAATCATTTAATATTTCACTTAAAATCATGTAAAATCTTTACAATTTCACTTAAAATCATGTAAAATCTTTACAAATTCACTTAAAATCATATAAAATCATTAAAATTTTACTTAAAATCATTTAATATTTCACTTAAAATCATGTAAAATCTTTAAAATTTCACTTAAAATCATGTAAAATCTTTAAAATTACACTTAAAATCATATAAAATCATTAAAATTTTACTTAAAATCATTTAATATTTCACTTAAAATTATGTAAAATCTTTACAATTTCACTTAAAATCATGTAAAATCTTTACAATTTCACTTAAAATCATATAAAATCATTAAAATTTTACTTAAAATCATTTAATATTTCACTTAAAATCATGTAAAATCTTTAAAATTTCACTTAAAATCATATAAAATCATTAAAATTTTACTTAAAATCATTTAATATTTCACTTAAAATCATGTAAAATCTTTACAATTTCACTTAAAATCATATAAAATCATTAAAATTTTACTTAAAATCATTTAATATTTCACTTAAAATCATATAAAATCTTTACAATTTCATTTAAAATCATATAAAATCATTAAAATTTTACTTAAAATCATTTAATATTTCACTTAAAATCATGTAAAATCTTTACAATTTCACTTAAAATCATGTAAAATCTTTAAAATTTCACTTAAAATCATATATAATCATTAAAATTTTACTTAAAATCATTTAATATTTCACTTAAAATCATGTAAAATCTTTAAAATTTCACTTAAAATCATATAAAATCATTAAAATTTTACTGAAAATCATTTAATATTTCACTTAAAATTATGCAAAATCTTTAAAATTTCACTTAAAATCATATAAAATCTTTACAATTTCACTTAAAATCATATAAAATCATTAAAATTTTACTTAAAATCATTTAATATTTCACTTAAAATCATGTAAAATCTTTAAAATTTCACTTAAAATCATATAAAATCATTAAAATTTTACTTAAAATCATTTAATATTTCACTTAAAATCATATAAAATCTTTACAATTTCACTTAAAATCATATAAAATCATTAAAATTTTACTTAAAATCATTTAATATTTTACTTAAAATCATGTAAAATCTTTACAATTTCACACTCTAAAAAATATATTTGCTGTTGTAACAAAAATTTAGTTATGGTAATTCAAAATTTTTAGTGGAAATTCTCACAGCAAAAATATTTGCAAAGAAGGCAAATTTTTTTTAGCTAGTTTTTTTTTTGCTATGACAGCAAAATAATATTTGTTACACGTAAAGTTCCTTAGCAAATATAAATTTGTTATGACAACAAAAAAATATTAGCTACTTTAACAAACTTAAATTTGCTGTGGACGAAGTAAGATTATATGTTGCAGAATTTATAGGTTAGAATTGTCATAAAATTAATAGGCCACTAAAAGTCTTATCAAAAGCAATTACAACCATAACTAAAAATATCAATTCTATACCTTGTATATTTAGTTATGATCACAATGCATCAAGATGTGACTTATCACGTATATCACCCATTAATTTCATATCAATGTGAAATAAAATAAAAAATAAATATAAAAATAAAAATAAAAACTTTATTTTCATTATTTTCATTAAAATAATGAAAATAAAGTTTTTATTTTACAAAAAATAATTATACATCTATGTACAAACAGCCATTTGAATAAGTTTTACAAAATGTAGGAAAGATATCGTATAATTCTTTAAATTCTTTATAAATAAATTTATTAGTTTTTAGTACCTCATAGGCGTTTATATGACTATAAAGCTCTACTGTTTTTAAAACCGTAAAAATAAAAGAACATTTATTATTATTATTTACAAGTATTGTAACAAACCATTTTCGGGACAAATGGTTTGTTCATAAAATCTAGTACATTTCCGCTAGAAACGCACATGTGTTAGAAATTATTTTAGAGACCGTCGAAGTACGAAACATAACAATTGATATATCAATGAATAGAAGCTTTAATGCACTTTGCATTAAAGTATGTGTCATTGTTGTGATATTGATATAACAATTGTTATTCGCAATCAAACGCTAGTTTGTATCAGTTTGGTGCGATTTGGTCATAATTATCTGTTGTTATAAATTATTTATGTTGTTATGAACTTATCAAACATAGCAAATGATATATCAATGGATAGAGGCTTTAGTGTACTTTGCACTGGAGTATGTGTCATTGTTGTGACATTGATATAACAATTGGTATAATCAAGCAAACTCTGTTTGTAGCAGTTTGTTGCGATTGTGTCATAAATATCTGTTGTTATAAATTATTTATCCTGTTATGGAATTATAAAATGTAACAAATGATATATCAATGGATAGAGGCTTTAGTGCACTTTGCACTGAAGTATGTGTCATTGTTGGGACATTGATATAGCAATTGTTATCAACAATCAAACTTTAGTTTTGATAGATTTTGTGTTCTGTTACACGTTTATATGAAGTGTTGTATACCATTGTAACCGCCGTTAAAAGATCTGTAATGATGTATATATGAGCACGATGCGCAAAGTAGTTCGCGAGATAACCGAAATATAAAATCTCATAATGCTATACATCCAAAACTAGCGTTGAGCGAGCGTATCGACACGCTCAAAACCAAACTCGGCGAGTTAAAACTTTGTTTTCGCGCGCTCAGAGAGTATATAAACCAACGAGAAATCAATATAAAATCAGTTCTTCAGTTGTGTAGGCTGAAGAAAGTTCTTCAGTTGTGTAGGCTGGAGAAAGTTCTTCAGTTGTGTAGGCTGAAGCAACAACCCAGCGAGAACCGTAGCAAGAGTTTAGCAAATTGTGTGTCTACTTTCACCCTGAACCCTACACCACGAGTTACCCGGAAACACCGTTTGGCGCCCGATCCGTATCACGCCAAACGAGCAGCTATTTTCCGAAGAAAATACGTTGCAAATTTGGCGCCCGAGCAGGGACGTAATTGACACACTACATGCCAATGGAAAGATCTCCACCAGCATCACCAATGCCGGGAAACACCGATAAACCCGCGACCAACCCGAAGGTCAGCTGGGTGTACGAACTTAGCAAAGAGGAACTACAAAAGAGTTTGGAAAGATTTGGGTTGAGTACCGAAGGCAAGCAGGAAGACCTCCGCAGCCGGATGGTAGAGTTCGTCCGACGCGCCTGCCAGAGCCAAGAAGAAGCGACAACACCAGCTGCAATCCAGACTGAGACGGCAGCAGTGCAAACCGAGTGCATCACAGTCCAAACCGAGACCGTCCCAATTCAAACCGAGCCACAACTGGAACGCCCTGGAAGATACGAGATGCCACGAACCGCGGTTCACATTTGTGAAACCGTGCGCAAGTGGAATGTACATTTTGAGGGTAAGACCGATCCAATTAGTTTTCTTGAAAGGCTAGCCGAATTACAGGAGAGTTACAATATTGCCAATAACCAACTGTTGTTAGCATTGCCAGAATTGCTCAAGGGCAGGGCCTTGGAATGGTATAGGAATCGCCGGCATGAATGGACCTATTGGGAAGGATTTCAGGTACATTTTACAGATACATACGTTCCGGAAGCCTACCACACGCGGATCGAAGAAGAAATTAGTCGCCGCGTACAACGAATTGGCGAAAAAGGTCTAGATTATGTCACTGAACTAGAAACCATGATGCGGAGGAGCACACGGTTGACACAAGAGCAACGAGTTTCGCGAGTATATAACAATTTACGACCGGAATATAGGCAGAGAATTCGGCGTCGCGATTTTTCAAATATTTCAGAACTACTTAAAGAAATTTACGAGTTTGAGGAGTTAGAGAAGGAACTAAAACCCGCGCGGAACTCGTTGGCCTCTGTGGCCACCGTGCAGACACCACGGCCTTCGATAAATAATGAAACACGGCGAAATCCCGTGGCAAACAATACACCTGTATGTTGGAGATGCGGCCAGTCCGGACATTTTAGGAATATGTGTGAAGCTCCGCGGAAGCTTTTTTGTTCCAGGTGTGGGAGACAAGGAGTGCTAAGCCGGGAGTGTAACTGTGTACCGCAGGCGGGAAACGCCAATCAGCTTGGACCGTAAGGGAGCCGGACCAGCTGGAAATATTACGACTCCCTCCCAAACAAAATTGCGGGATGTTATCCGTGGCAGTGTTGCAAGCGCAAGGACAAGACCGGATTATTGTACCAGTACAGCTGGGGCTGACAGAAACCTGGGCTCTTGTGGATACAGGGTCCACGTTCTCATACATTAGCGAGGATATCGCACAAGAACTGAATAGAGCGGGAATAAAGACGCAACCAGCTCCTGTCGGTCAGGCCCAGATGGCAGATGGAACACCCGCTAAAGTCTATGGAGAATCGATGGTAGGGTGTATTATACAAAATATACGTCACACGCTGGCGTTTTTACATTTAGCACAACTTTCGGTACCGGTATTACTCGGCATGGACGCTTTTCGGAAATTTTCCATGGTGGTCGAGACGACGTGTGAAGGGGTAGCCTGTATTGCGCGGCCACCTTTTGCAACCGCACTACGAATGATGCAAACAGAGCCGACGGAAGAACAAAAACTCCAAAGGTTTTTGAATACGGAATTACCATCATTTCAAAAATTACAGGGAGTAACGCCGATGGCAACACATCAAATACGGTTAAAGAACCCCACGCCAATTAAACAACGCTATCAACCTCGGAACCCGCGGATTCAGGCAATCATCAATGAGGAAGTGGAGCGCATGTTGAGCGAGGGAGTTATCGAAAAGTCGCAGAGTGCATGGAGTTCTCCGGCGGTGATTGTAAGAAAACAAGATGGCAAGCCCCGGTTCTGCATTGATTTCAGAAGATTGAACGAGGTATCGGAGAAGGATGCGTACCCATTACCTTATATTAATGGGATCCTTGAAAAACTGCGGCAAGCAAAGTATTTCTCAACGCTGGATCTGAAGCAGGGATATTGGCAGGTACCGTTGACGGAGGAAAGTAAGCCACTCACCGCATTCACCGTGCCCGGGAAAGGATTGTATCAGTTCTGCGTAATGCCATTCGGACTCCACGCAGCGCCGGCTACTTTCCAACGATTGCTGGATCGCGTCATCGGACCCGAAATGGAACCAAACGCTTTTGCTTATCTGGACGACATAGTAATAGCCAGTAATACTTTGGACGAACACTTGACGCATTTAAGAAAAGTGTTCCAACGACTACAAGAGGCAAATCTGCGCATCAGCCCGGAGAAATGTCAATTTGGTAAGCAATCGATTAAATATTTAGGACATGTGATTACCAACGAAGGCATCCACACCGATCCGGAGAAAGTAACTGCCATCAGCAATATACCTCCGCCTACCAGCCTAAAGCAGCTACGACAATTCTTAGGGGCAGCATCTTGGTATCGACGGTTTGTCCCACAGTTCTCCAGTAAGGTAGGACCACTGACCCGGTTACTCAAGAAGGCGCAACGATGAACTTGGGGTACGGAGCAACAAGAGGCGTTCGACGGCCTGAAACAACAATTAACGAGTGCTCCAGTTTTGGCCTGCCCGGATTTTACCAAACCGTTCGTACTACAGACTGACGCGTCAGATAAAGGGCTAGGAGCCGCGCTCATTCAAGCGGATGCAAACGGAGAACGAGTAATCGCCTATGCTAGCCGGACACTGACCGATCTCGAGAAAAATTATTCCGTAACCGAGAAGGAATGTTTGGCAATCGTTTGGGGAATTCAAAAGATGCGACATTATCTCGAAGGTTACCATTTTACCGTTATCACCGACCACCAAGCATTGAAATGGTTACAAGTAATCGAGAATCCCCCAGGACGACTCGCTCGGTGGGCCATGTTTTTACAACAATTTGATTTTGAAATCCAGTACCGAAAAGACTCGTTGAATCAATTGGCAGATGCATTATCGAGACAGCCACTTGCAGCCAAACCCGAAGATAGTTCCGACGCGGAAATCTTTGTAGTAGCCGCCACCTGCAAGTGGTTTGCAAAGAAGCAACGAGACGTTCTGGCACGACCCACCGACTTTCCAGATTTTGCCGTGAGAGATGGACACTTGTACCGACGTATCCACAACCCACGAAATTTAACGGAGGATGATGGAGCCAACGAGTGGAAACTCTGCATCCCAGAACCGACTCGAATACAGATTCTGAAAGAGAATCACGACCGACCGGATGCAGGACACGCCGGAGTAGCAAAAACTGCCTCACGTATCGGCTTACGGTATTATTGGCCCGGTATGTTTCGCGATATCACGAAGTATGTCCGAAGCTGTCCGTCCTGTCAAAAATTCAAGCCATCGCAGCGTGGAATTGCGGGTCAGATGCATCCTCCAGAAATACGTGGACCCTGGGATACCGTAGCAGTTGACATTATGGGTCCGCTGCCCCGTTCAAAAAGTGGCAACATGTACCTATTAGTTTTACAGGACCGACTCACTAAATGGGTGGAATGCCGAGCACTCCGTAAAGCCACAGCCGCCACGATCACCAAAGGAATCCGAGAATTAGTGGTGACGCGGTACGGCTGCCCGAGAACAATCATTACCGACAACGGGACGGAATTCGACAATAAACTGCTGAGGCAAACTTTGGAGGCTATGGGTATTCGACAATTACTGACACCGCCCTATACACCTCAAGCTAACCCCGTAGAGCGGGTAAACCGAGTACTAAAAACGATGATCGCGCAATACTGCCAAGAGGATCAACGTACGTGGGACGAATTCTTGCCAGAATTAAGGCTGGCCATCAACTCTGCAAAACACGAGTCCACCAGTTACACTCCCGCATATCTCAATTTTGGTCGCGAATTGACGCTGCCGGGATTATTCCAGGAAATTCAACCGGAGGTACCGCTCAACACAAAGACAAATAAAACACCGGAAGAGATTTTAGCCCGTGTTAAGCGGCTAAACGAAATAAGGGAATTTGCGCGCATCCAGCTAGCTCGAGCATCAGACTGGCAGGGTCATTATTATAATTTACGGCGACGAGAATGGCAGTGTAGGGTAGGAGATCAGGTGATGCGGAGAGAACATCCTCTTTCCGACGCTGCCAAGGGATATGCTGCTAAGCTAACACCAAAATTTTCTGGTCCATGGACCGTCATAAAGAAAAGGTCGCCGGTGGTATATGATTTGCGAGGAGAGCGTGGACGCATTCTCCATCGCATTCATATAAAAGACTTTAAGCCGGCTGTATAAAAATGCATACTAATTCCTTTTCTTGGTAGATGACAGGTGTAGAGAAAAGTGGAGCAACTGGCAATCCAGCCAAAACCACCGCCGGCCGGAATCAACCCCAATCGCCTCGGGCTCCGTGGCTCCCCGGGGAAGGCGACCGGAAACTCCGGAGGGTATTGAGCGAAATGTTGGGGCCTTACCCGCCGAACAAGTGGGAGACGCCGGTTTTGACGCCTCCATACCGGAGCCCATCTTCGCACGTACTACTAATTGGGACGTCACCCATCCCGATTAACTCCAGTTCCGAAGATGAGGCACCACCCGTCCGCCGGCCCTCCAAGAGGCGGGCTCCAAGCCCGGCTCCCGCCAGGAAACCACCACCAGCTGTGCGGGAACAGCAGTTGCTGCCCGCAACCCCTACGGCAACTCTCCAACAGATGCTTCCCCAGCGTGTCAAGAAGCCCCCACCAGGTCGTTCCGGCCCCCGACGACACCGCCGAACTCCGCAAATCCGGCCAGTGTCGGGGCCACTTCTCAAGGCCCGGCGACCCGAAGCCTGCACCACAGCTGCCCGGGAGAAGATGCTGTTAGAGCTCTTCGGCAGCATATCTCCGGACTCCCCGGAGAGAACGCCAGATGTGCCGAGGCCCTCGTGCACTCTCCTGGAATATATTAATCACCCCGTATCTCCCCTGCCGCAGTCACCACCACCCCTCACCACACCGATCCTCACCCCTTCACTCTCCGCCGAACAGCTGCCACCGTCCCAGCCCGCTCCTGCCCGCGCTCGGGCGACTGTAGTGGAGCGAATCCTCTCCCGCTACGAGGGCACTCGGCCTAGAATATCGGACGCCGAGGCCCAGGCACTGATGCCCGAAGGATTTTAGCCATACAAAAAGTGCCGGATCCGAATTGCCGCACCAGACGGCAAACAACTGTGGTATACAATCCGAAGGGGCCGGGCTACCCACTAGTGTTTCGTTTCCCCCTCGACACGCTTGCCCCCCGTGCATCGCCCAAACGACGGACGCCCAGTGCGCGGTTTGTGGACGACAATACCCCGTGCATCGCCCAAACGACAGACGCCCAGTGCGCGGTTTGTGGACGAAGAGTGCTTCGCCTCAAGTGATCTAGCCGAAAGCTAGCAAGTTTTTTTTTGTGCGGTTTTTTTTTTCTCCCCGAAGTAACCGGGGGATGTAACAAACCATTTTCGGGACAAATGGTTTGTTCATAAAATCTAGTACATTTCCGCTAGAAACGCACATGTGTTAGAAATTATTTTAGAGACCGTCGAAGTACGAAACATAACAATTGATATATCAATGAATAGAAGCTTTAATGCACTTTGCATTAAAGTATGTGTCATTGTTGTGATATTGATGTAACAATTGTTATTCGCAATCAAACGCTAGTTTGTATCAGTTTGGTGCGATTTGGTCATAATTATCTGTTGTTATAAATTATTTATGTTGTTATGAACTTATCAAACATAGCAAATGATATATCAATGGATAGAGGCTTTAGTGCACTTTGCACTGGACTATGTGTCATTGTTGTGACATTGATATAACAATTGGTATAATCAATCAAACTCTGTTTGTAGCAGTTTGTTGCGATTGTGTCATAAATATCTGTTGTTATAAATTATTTATCCTGTTATGGAATTATAAAATGTAACAAATGATATATCAATGGATAGAGGCTTTAGTGCACTTTGCACTGAAGTATGTGTCATTGTTGGGACATTGATATAGCAATTGTTATCAACAATCAAACTTTAGTTTTGATAGATTTTGTGTTCTGTTACACGTTTATATGAAGTGTTGTATACCATTGTAACCGCCGTTAAAAGATCTGTAATTTGATGTATATATGAGCACGATGCGCAAAGTAGTTCGCGAGATAACCGAAATATAAAATCTCATAATGCTATACATCCAAAACTAGCGTTGAGCGAGCGTATTGACACGCTCAAAACCAAACTCGGCGAGTTAAAACTTTGTTTTTGCGCGCTCAGAGAGTATATAAACCAACGAGAAATCAATATAAAATCAGTTTTTCAGTTGTGTAGGCTGAAGAAAGTTCTTCAGTTGTGTAGGCTGAAGAAAGTTCTTCAGTTGTGTAGGCTGAAGCAACAACCCAGCGAGAACCGTAGCAAGAGTTTAGCAAATTGTGTGTCTACTTTCACCCTGAACCCTACACCACGAGTTACCCGGAAACACCGTTTGGCGCCCGATCCGTATCACGCCAAACGAGCAGCTATTTTCCGAAGAAAATACGTTGCAGTATATAATTTATAACACCATAAATAGGTAATAAATCATCCATACCAATTAACAGTACCAAATTTGGTTCATATTTGACATTAATTATTTTAATCCATTTGGTTACGCAACATATGCTAAATTCTTCAGGTATTTTACATTAGTATATACCATCATTTTTTGACGTACTGGAGAATGAATCACCTTCGATATATGAAATTGGAAAACTAGGACATATTTCCGAATCATCAGAACACATCTAAAAAATTACTCAGTTTAAATTAAAATAAATTCAACTTTTCTTTATATTTCAATGTAATTATTTACCGATGTAGAAGATGACATCTCTGGTTGTAATTTGAAATTTGCAAATTTGTTTAAAAATTTCATTCTGGGCCCAATTTTAGGAATCAATTCTTTGATCACGTCATCAGTTAATAATGAAAATGATGTTTCGTCGATGTCATTGTCTGAGTATAATAATATTATATTAATATAGAACAAGAAAGTACACGCCACTAAACATAACCTATAATGTTAAAAATAAGACATTGAACTTACCATCGAAAATATCGATGTACTCCTCAAACCCCCAGTTTTGTAACATATTTTTAATATATTCACACATTACTGAATAAATGAAAAACAACATAAAACACCATAAATATGCGAATTCAGATTGCATCAGATAGAACCGATTGCACAATATAAAATACGCCATAAGACGAACAAAGAACAAATCTACGCCTGGCAGCGTGCCCTGTTACTAATTGAATGTAGCAGAATATACAAATATATTTGTTAAGGGTAATAAAATTGTGGTAATTATAACATATATAAGTTAGTTATTATTACACAAATAATTTAGCCTTTTACAGCAAATAACATATTGTTCATTAATACTAAAATTTTTGTAACTTTAACAAAAATATTTGTTAACAGAGCACATACAAATCAACGAAAACAATTTGTTTTTTACAGCAAATACATATTTGCTTTTATTATCGATTATAATTTTACATTTGTTGTTAGAACTTATATATTAGCTTTAGTTACAAAAAAAATGTTTAACAAATTTTTTTAGTTCTTGGAACTAAAACATTTTTTAGAGTGCACTTAAAATCATGTAAAATCTTTAAAATTTCACTTAAAATCATATAAAATCATTAAAATTTTACTTAAAATCATTTAATATTTCACTTAAAATCATGCAAAATCTTTAAAATTTCACTTAAAATCATATAAAATCTTTACAATTTCACTTAAAATCATATAAAATCATTAAAATTTTACTTAAAATCATTTAATATT
The DNA here is from genome assembly GCA_963966155.1 of Clivina fossor. Taxonomy (NCBI): domain Eukaryota; kingdom Metazoa; phylum Arthropoda; class Insecta; order Coleoptera; family Carabidae; genus Clivina; species Clivina fossor. The sequence goes on from CAWYQG010000472.1 coordinate 28,503, forward strand.
TCACTTAAAATCATGTAAAATCTTTAAAATTTCACTTAAAATCATATAAAATCATTAAAATTTTACTTAAAATCATTTAATATTTCACTTAAAATCATGTAAAATCTTTAAAATTTCACTTAAAATCATATAAAATCTTTACAATTTCACTTAAAAACATATAAAATCATTAAAATTTTACATAAAATCATTTAATATTTCACTTAAAATCATGTAAAATCTTTACAATTTCACTTAAAATCATATAAAATCATTAAAATTTTACTTAAAATCATTTAATATTTCACTTAAAATCATGTAAAATCTTTAAAATTTCACATAAAATCATATAAAATCATTAAAATTTTACTTAAAATCATTTAATATTTCACTTAAAATCATGTAAAATCTTTAAAATTTCACTTAAAATCATATAAAATCATTAAAATTTTACTTAAAATCATTTAATATTTCAATTAAAATCATGTAAAATCTTTAAAATTTCACTTAAAATCATATAAAATCTTTACAATTTCACTTAAAATCATATAAAATCATTAAAATTTTACTTAAAATCATTTAATATTTCACTTAAAATCATGTATAATCTTTAAAATTTCACTTAAAATCATATAAAATTATTAAAATTTTACTTAAAATCATTTAATATTTCACTTAAAATCATGTAAAATCTTTAAAATTTCACTTAAAATCATATAAAATCTTTACAATTTCACTTAAAAACATATAAAATCATTAAAATTTTACATAAAATCATTTAATATTTCACTTAAAATCATGTAAAATCTTTACAATTTCACTTAAAATCATATAAAATCATTAAAATTTTACTTATAATCATTTAATATTTCACTTAAAATCATGTAAAATCTTTAAAATTTCACATAAAATCATATAAAATCATTAAAATTTTACTTAAAATCATTTAATATTTCACTTAAAATCATGTAAAATTTTTACAATATCACTTAAAATCATATAAAATCATTAAAATTTTACTTAAAATCATTTAATATTTCACTTAAAATCATGTAAAATCTTTAAAATTTCACTTAAAATCATATAAAATCATTAAAATTTTACTTATAATCATTTAATATTTCACTTAAAATCATGTAAAATCTTTAAAATTTCACTTAAAATCATATAAAATCTTTACAATTTCACTTAAAATCATATAAAATCATTAAAATTTTACTTAAAATCATTTAATATTTCACTTAAAATCATGTAAAATCTTTACAATTTCACTTAAAATCATATAAAATCATTAAAATTTTACTTAAAATCATTTAATATTTCACTTAAAATCATGTAAAATCTTTACAATTTCACTTAAAATCATATAAAATCATTAAAATTTTACTTAAAATCATTTAATATTTCACTTAAAATCATGTAAAATCTTTAAAATTACACTTAAAATCATATAAAATCATTAAAATTTTACTTAAAATTATTTAATATTTCACTTAAAATCATGTAAAATCTTTAAAATTACACTTAAAATCATATAAAATCATTAAAATTTTACTTAAAATCATTTAATATTTCACTTAAAATCATGTAAAATCTTTAAAATTTCACTTAAAATCATTTAAAATCTTTACAATTTCACTTAAAATTATATAAAATCATTAAAATTTTACTTAAAATCATTTAATATTTCACTTAAAATCATGTAAAATCTTTAAAATTTCACTTAAAATTATGTAAAATCTTTACAATTTCACTTAAAATTATATAAAATCATTAAAATTTTCCTTAAAATCATTTAATATTTCACTTAAAATCATGTAAAATCTTTAAAATTTCACTTAAAATCATGTAAAATCTTTACAATTTCACTTAAAATCATATAAAATCATTAAAATTTTAGTTAAAATCATTTAATATTTCACTTAAAATCATGTAAAATCTTTAAAATTACACTTAAAATCATATAAAATCATTAAAATTTTACTTAAAATTATTTAATATTTCACTTAAAATCATGTAAAATCTTTAAAATTTCACTTAAAATCATATAAAATCTTTACAATTTCACTTAAAATCATATAAAATCATTAAAATTTTACTTAAAATCATTTAATATTTCACTTAA